>VYZV01014253.1:45686-66780 GCA_013401275.1 Pandion haliaetus | reverse complement strand
TTCTCCCAGAGGTGCTCCCACCATCACTGACTGGGTCGGCCTGGGCCAGAGGCGGGTCCCGCTTGGAGCCGGGGAAGCTTCTAGCAGCTTCTTACAGGAGTCACCTCTGCAGCTCTCTCCCCCGCTACCAAAGAAACCGCACCACACAAACCCATAACAGCCTCTCATCCTGTGCAAGAGGTCATTAAAGTCTTTAACACTTGCCTTGCAGCCCCAATGGCCAACTGTCAGGGGCTGATTCCTTAAGTTATCTTTCAACCAAGTGATAAACTATGTGGAGGAAGATGCATATTGGATCACATCATGCATAGCAGAGCACACTGAGCAGTGTCAGCACTAGCGGTCAGATGGTCCTTTGTATTCACTTTGCAGTTTCAAATCTCGTTCTGCTTCTGCTGCAGCCAAAGGTACCATAATCCCATTGTCTTGATCGGTGTGGTCTCTGCTGGGGGTGGGATTGGGCCCTGTCCCCGTTTCAGCTGGGATAGAGTGAATTTTCTTTCTAGTAGCTGGTATAGTGCTGTGTTTTGGGTTCAGGATGAGAAGAATGTTGACAACACACTGATGTTTTCAGTGGTTGCTCAGTAGGGTTTAGACTAAGTCAAGGAGTTTTCAGCTTCTCCTGCCCAGCCAGCAAGAAGGCTGGAGGGGCACAAGGAGTTGGGAGGGGACACAGCCAGGACAGCTGACCCAAACTGGCCAAAGGGGTATTCCAGACCATGGGACGTCATGCCCAGTATATAAACTGGGGGGAGTCGGCTTGGGGGGTTGGATCGCTGCTCGGGAACGAACTGGTCATCGGTCGGCGAGTGGTGAGCAACTGCATTGTGCATCACTTGTTTTGTATATTCCAATACTTTTATTATTATTGTCATTTTATTATCGCTATTATTATCATTATTATTCTCTTCTGTTCTGTCCTATTAAACTGTTCTTATCTCAACCCACGAGTTTTATTTTTTTTCCCCAATTCTCTCCCCCATCTCACTGGGTGGTGGGGGAGTGAGTGAGCGGCTGTGTGGTGCTTAGTTACCAGCTGGGATTAAACCACGACAGTCCCTTGTTTTGTTTCTCGGTTAGGTTGCTGAGGAAGACCACTTCAGTTTCACATTTGCCTGCTTTGGTGGTTCTGTAGCTCCCACAAATTGACAGCGGGCTGTCTGAAGGGCTCTGGCTGAGAAACTGAACCACTGAGAGATGGCAAATCATGGGTTTCTAACTCTCCTCCTCTAACCACTTCCCTTTCCAGTGTTTAAAGATAGTGAGAAATGTATCAGGGTTTTTCTTGGTACTGCTCTCCCATGTGTTTCAAGAGGTGATAATCTCTCACTGAAGACACACATACCACAAGAAGAGGACTGTGGGCTACTTTGAGCAGGTCCATTAAACCTACATGTAATATGGTGGGGGTTAATACTTAATGAGATAAGAAAAGTGAGGCCTCGTGCCTGTAGTGGGAAGTCCTGTATTTCTCACTTCTGAGTAATGTACTCTTCATAATTAGACATCAAGCTCTTTGAGGAAGGATCTTTGCCATCATTGCATAGTACTTTACGCTGTCAAACCTTGGCCCAGATTGAACAGAATATTGACATTTCTATCTCCTCCCTAAGCTTCCTCACTTCCTATCAATTTCACATAATTTGTAGACCGAAGCCCTGGTGTGTGCCTGGCCCTTTCACAGCACAAATACATCAAGATGGAATAATATTTAATCACGTTACAAAATTATTCTTTTCTAATCGCCTGTTCCACAAGTGCAGCCCGGAATCTGAATTTCAAGCTGTCTTCCATCTCAATACCCTCCTAAAAGGAGTCTGTAGAGTCAGAGTCAGATTTCTTCATCCAGCGTGAGCTCAATAGGCTCCGGTTCCCTACGCCATTATTGCACTGCCTCAGGTGAACAGGAAAACTTGAGAAAAAGGCTTTATCAAGACTGAAAACAGTGATGACTTGGAGCCAGCATACAGTTTCCTCCCAAGCCTCCAAGAAGATGCCAGGAGGGGCTGTCCTGTCCCTGGGAGAGGTCGTGGATCGGGCTGTTTTTCAGCTCATCACACTGTGACATCCCTCCTTCATAGGGAAGAAATCTATACAACCACAACCAGTCATGTCACATTGCTCTCTATGCTTTGCAATGAAGGCTTCTGTTATGTTCCTGGCTGCGTAGCACGGGGAAAAGCAGCTCTGTAGGGCTTGATTTCCCACTGTACTGCCCTGTGTAATATACCTGCTCCACGCAGGGAGTTGTGGAGCTCTTTCTGCTCTTCCCTACCATTCTCCTGTTGGAAGTAACATTGATAATAGGTAGGGGTTTTTTCCCCTTTCATACTCATCAGATATTTACAGCATATGGGATGTTGGCAACAATAACATCGCTTGTCTAGATATTTCCTTTTTGCTTTCTGATCTTCAACTTTGGGCCTCTTTGGGTGTGAACCCTCTGTTTCTTGGATTGATATTTTACGTTGCCCAAATATGATGTTAACTCAAAGCTCAAGGAAAAAAGCAAGTTGCTTTTTTCAAGTGAGAGAAGGGGAACAAATATGTTTTTTTCATAATATGAAAGAGAGAGGTGATTTTTGACACTTCTAACACTGAAACAGGTGCGGGCTGAAATTTAAAATCTAGCAGAGAAATCTGAGTGTTTCAGTGACGAACACTTTTGACTTGCTTGGCTTAAGAGCCCTTGAAAACTATGTTTTGTGCATGCACGGTACCTTTTTAGTAAAAGCTATATTACGAACAAGTCTCACCTAAGCTCCAAAGGGATAGATAAGGTGTGTTGCTCAGGCATGCATGGAAGATTAGCTTTTTCATCAATAATTTATGGCGGGTCCGTAGAGTATGCTGCAATGGTCCGCAAAAGCCCTGTCTTGCTCTCTGGTGCGTGCATGGAGCAGAAGCTATATCCAGTAGGCCAGAAGCACAGAACTGTGCTGTCTCTTAAAAATCTGAGTGCTCTAATGCTGCATTTATTTTTCCATTGAAAACCATGCAGTTTTGAAATGCGCTTTTTGAAGGGCTGACCCCATGCACACACTTCACAGTAAGACCTGATCCAGTAAGGCAGAGCCTCATGGGAGCACTATCAAAGGCTGCAGTCATTAAGCCCATGTCCTACAACAGCCTGTGTCCTTCACAGTGTAAACCATGTTCAGCTTTTGATCAACATGGGAGTGGAACCTAGAAAGTCCCTGGGACTGGGAGTGTGGTAGCATCTGGAGGCTCTTTGTTAGGCTAGTTAATTCTATTAAAACACAATGCCCAAAACTAGTTCCTCAAGTTGTTTATCCTTGCCATCCACCACCACTTTCCTTTGCTATGCTGAAGTACATTCTGGGTTTTAGCATCTTTTTCCAAAACGCCCTTTGAAGCCACCAGGAAATACAGTAACCCATCTGGCAGTTGCCAAGATGCATTGATTAGTGTTATCTAAATAGGCTCCAGTCCATCAACAACCTATGCTAAACCTGCTCATAAGAGATTACCTTTTTGGTTTTGTGCTAGTAACTTGTCAGACAATTATAATCCTATTGAAATGGGTAGTCCTTACAAAGCAGTACAGGTTAGTAAAGTAAGTTTAGGCTGACACTCTGTTGCATTTCATCAGACACCAGATTCATTTATGTTTTGGTCAAAAGCAGCCCCCTCGATCGCATTCTTTAGGGGATTCAACTTCTCTCCAGAGAAAAAACAAAGAGGCTGAAAAGGCAAAATACCTTCTGTGTAGGTTGATTTGAATCGCTTAAGAATCTGAAATGGAATCGCATCTTCCCATAAAAACAGAATAATGTTAGTTACAGAGTATGGTGGATGACTGTTAGTCATCATTAAATTCGGAGCGTTTACCCACTCATTCAATCAATACAGCCACGAGAGAGACGAGTTCCCAATTAGCTCCTGCAAAAGAAGTCTTTCAGAAGTCAAAATCTGATCGTGAAAGGGAGCAATATTGAAAATGTGTGAGGGGACAGGGAAGAAGAAAGTGAGAGAGACTGTTTTCATTAACAAAAATAATCATTAATCTCAAAAATACCTTCTGTTTGACATCTGTTAGGAGATAATTTCTTTTTCCAAGTGAAGGCTGAAAGTTCAAGCATCACAAAATAAGTGGGCTTTGCTCTTGAGGGTAATTGAACATCTGCAGCAGTGAACAAAATGTACAAACACTTCCCAGCTCTCAGGATTTGGCCCATCAAGTGGTCCTTTCAGGGCACGTCAGTGACTGCTGGCTCGGCACACTCGGAATTTCTATTCTGAGATGCACTGCTGGAAGCAACCAATTCCAGAAGCTGTAGTCTATGAATAGCTTGTAACGTTGTTAGATATAGGATATTTAAAAGACATCTAGAAAAAATGTTTGCAATCCTCTGTCAGAAATGGTTGTTTTGCGTGCCAGTTTTTCTCCAAATATGCAGTCAAGATTCGAAAGAGGAACCTTTCCAAAGAGCATTGTCAAGATAAAAATCAGACTTCCTGCTACTGTGAGATGGAGAAAACTATTAACTGAAATGCATTTTTAGAAGTTCCTTCTATGTGAAGCTGAAAATAATTTTACAAAAATGAAAAAATAATACAAATCATCTTTTCTGTCAGATTTATGTTCTCCCTTTGGTTTTTTTGCTTTTGTGTAGCTTAGATAATTTGGTTAATGCCTGTTACTGTCATTCAGATGGGCATGCCCTAATGAACTCCCTTGCTTTTTCACAGTTTGGCGACCTTGTTGTGTGTCGGGTTGATTACATTTCAAAAGAAGCTTAACATTTTCTTTAAAAAGCCTGTTCCCACTATCTTAAGAAAACACATGAAAACATTCTTATGTGATGGAATCCTACTTCTATCCTTTTTTGCAGGGAGATGATGTGGTCTGAGAGGCATTAAAGCAATCCTGGTGACCAGCTGCAGGTAACTCAAGCCAGAACACCGCTCTTCCACTTATGCCGTATCATTGCTACACAGTGGATCGCTGAATGAATCACCATTGCGGAGAGCTGCCAGCAGCCCCCCAGCTATTGCACTTTCTTCCTGGCAGTGCCAACCTATGGTTAAATCCAACATATGAGTTATAATGTGACCGTTTCTTGTTGTAGCTCAGTTTATTGCAGCGTGTTGTCCCATGGTATGGAGCTACTTGCTGCTGACTGGGACTTCACGGCAGAGCAGTCCAGTCCTCAGACCTTGGAACATTTCCTAGAGGCTTTGCTTGGGGATTACTCTTCTTAAATCAGCAGAGACTGCTTGTAGGGAGCACTTCAGTCTTTGTACTCATTCTGTCACTGGTCAGACACTCGAGTTGTAGTTTGTCTGCAGTATCACCACTGTGTTTCGGTCAGAGCACCGACCAGCTACCAGAACTCTACAAAGATCAGGCACCAGCACATTGACCTGGATTTGAACAGGCACCTTCTCTGACATCAGGGTATAAGTCTTCTTTGTCATCTGCTTTCTCAAAAAAGGGACAAAGAAAACACAACTTTTTTCATGTTCTTTAAAAAAAAATTCCTGCTAGGTGAGCACTGCTTTGCTGAGATTGGTTTTTTGGCAAAGCTGTGTATGCTGAAAGCAGCAGAATGCTCATGGAAATTCAGCTACCGCTGACAGTCTGACAGTGCTTCATGTGTCATGTCCTAGTCTGCTTATTTTCATGAAGTAAATGAGAAACCACAGTGGGTAAAGGCACTGGGTCTTCACTAAATTCTGCAGCGACGTTGATATTTGTCAGATACGTAGCTATTAGTCCTTCAATGTTGCTTTGTAACCCAGAGAGTCTAGTAAAAAAGAAAGAAGAGAAACCCTTCTGAATGCCAGTTTAGTTATTGAAGCTTAAAATAGATATTATGCAAAATATTCTAGCCGCTTGCTGTCAGACCATTCATTTGCTCACTGCAGTGCCCACTTACTTTTCCTCACTTGGGTCACCTGCCTTTTCAAAGCTCTTTATGTGTAAGACCAGCCCCTGGAGGAGATTACACAAATAGCATATGGAAATATGGCATTACTCTCCTGATTTGCACAACATCTGCATTTTTCTTCATCTTCCCCACTTTATATAACTGTTGCTTGTTCCTCTGGGAAGTCTGCCATCACAGACGAGAGCCTCCTTCGCAGTCTGTAGGCTGAGGACACACAAGTTCCCTGCACTCCCCTTCCAAACAGCCTTGAATTGGTCTCCAATCGGTCTCCGATCTCATTTGGCCCACCCATCTCATCAGGACCAGTCAGGTTTTTGTCACTGATTTAGCTGAGCGTAGATTCATGGACTTTGTCTTCCTTGTAAGGTTCCCCTGGTTGAACTTTTGATTTTAGGAGGCTTTTCCCACAGTGGCTCACTGTTTTGGTTTTTTTTTTTCAAATTCTCTTCCCCTCCATGCTCAAAATACAGAAAAGAAGTTACAAATTAATATTACTGCCTGGTATCTATTTGGGGAGCAATGAGGAATCAGTACATTACGTTTAACTGACTTAACTGACATAAAAATATCTGCTGGTTTTTTGGATTTATAGTCATTACTCTTAAAAAAAGGTTGCATGGCTTGATTTTCACCCTGGTCATCCTTATTAGAGGGCTGCTACAATTACAGAGGGAACATTCTCTTCTGACTACAATTCCTTACCCATTAAAGAGGGGAAATCACGCTGCTCTGTAGACACAGCCTTCTGCCACAAGCTGTCCTGTGTAATAGCTTACCCTTCTCACAGGTACAGACTGAATAGTCACTGGGCCACCGAGAAATGTCACGGGTATCCTGTTAACCTAGTGATGTGGCAATAGTCCCTGTAGCTTCTCTCCTTTCTCCATCCCTGGGTAAATTTGCATCTGCCCTTCCTGGGGCTCTGTTTTCCTACGTTTTCCTACATAACCCATGTCATTGCCTTCCAGAGAGAAGGCAAAATCTAATGCATGATTTCTTCCCATCCTCAGTTACTGATAGTACGTGTCTTCTCTGACCTCTGTCTTCTCCAGGAAAACTTCCCAACCGCTTTTGCATCCTGGACATCTTCAACAGCTTCAACACCTACTAGCAAGGTGGTACCTCAGGAACATACTGCCAGAATTATACCCCCTTCCCAAAGACAATTAGTCTTAGCAGTACTTAAAGATTGCTGCGTAAATTACATTTCTCTGCTGTCTTGAACTTCTTAGTAAAATAAACGTTTGATGCAGGCAGCTGCAGTACAAGTCAAACCAGTTTATTTAGTGTAGATTAATAATTTGATACAATTATTAGATTTATTTTTGAATGTTCAGTCATTTCACAGCCTAAATCCAAAACATAGCACTATACCAGCTACTAGGAGATTAACTCTATCCCAGCTGAAACCACTATGTATGATGAATGTAGCTGGATTTATACTTTTAAGTATACTTTTGTTTAATTTCAACTCCTTTTTCCAAGCAGAAACTCTACAAAGATGAGAAGAGGTCAAATCATCCGCTGTTGGCTGCAGCACTGTCCCCTTTCTCCTAGTGCAGCGAGCTCAAATCCCAGAAATCTCCTTGATCTTGAAATACACAGAAGTACACTGAACGCTAAAAGAAAAACCTGAGCATTTAGCTGTCTTGGAAATGTACTTCCAAATGTATATTCTGCAAGCTTTATCTTGCAAAGCTTGTTGAACAGATCTGTTCAGTACTGGGCACCTTTTGTCTGGTGGTTTAAGTAAAGAGACATGGATTGCACTGAGAGAAAATAATAAGTAAAGGCTACTGACAAAATAGCTGACCACCTATAAGGAATAAGGGCATATACCTGAATTTATATAATTGTGGAAAATGTACTCATGTTTTAAGGACAGTCTGGCTACTCCTTCATCACATAAACATCCTATATTTATCATTTTCCATGTCAATGAATGGTTCCTTGTTCATGAGGATATGTGTTTGCAGCAGGTACTAAGTGCGATCAATCAATAGATTAGGCCAGATAATCTGGGGCTCGAACTGTCTGATACAATAATATTTGGCCCTATTAGCCTTACCTGGCCATGAGATGCAGGCTGATCACGTTGAGGAAGCTCCTGTTTGTCAGTGCTTGCGTTGCCGTTTTTCCCCTCCTCTGCCTTGTGCACGGCACGGGGAGCAGCACAGAAAGGCAGGCTCACCGGGCTCACAGTGCCGAGCCCATGAGACACAGACAAGTCCACCTTGTCCGTGCTGCTTTTTTCCTTCACCGAGGCTCTGCCATGTTCTTTCAGAAAGGCTCTTCAGACACAGTAGAGAGCTGGCTGCTGGCTGGACGAGTTCTTCCAGCAGTGACAGCCGGCTCCCAGTGACTGGATGAATGCCCATCACATTAATTAAGAGATTGGCACCGTCACTGGGTGATGGGTATGTGTCAGGTTCCTTGACGGAGAGCGTCAGATGCCGTGCTCAGGTGCCACAAGAACGTCCTGTCGCAAGACAGGAGATGGGCCACGTTGGTGGGCTCTCTGTTGGAAGCATCCCTCTTCATGGAGCCTCCTTTCAGGATTTCAGACATCTCCAGCCCTGTCTTAACTTTCTCTGTATTAATGCAGAAGCAAAACTCATTCCCTTGATGAATGCTGAATGCAGAGTGCACCCATCCATCTCTTCTTTCTTTCTCCTATTTTTGTTTTCCTATTGGTCTCTGCTAGGAGAGGAAAGCCTGTGAGATGTGGGCATGATGTTATGAAGCTGGAAGATACGGTGAACATTTCTGCATCCCTGAAGGCATTCTCAGCAATCTGCAAATGTTAAAAAAGGATGACACCTTCCAAAACCAGTTGGTGTTTCGGTTCAGGTTATGACATACACACTGAAAGTATAAGTCTGATGATGATGTGTTTTCAGGATGAGTCAATACCCAGGAATTCCCATGAAAGAGATGGAGGATATGGGAGGTTTAGAGTAGGCAAGGTGACCTGCTGGAGGGGAAGATCAAAAGACAAAGGGTCCCAGAAAGAGGGAAGGAAAGAAAATAAGAATGATAACGCTGGAGCAGATCAAAGGTCTCTTTGCCTACATACTCCCTCTGTCAAGGGCTAGTAGCAGAAGCTCGGAGGAAAAGCCTAACGGGGCAGTGCTGGCATGCTGCCATGGTTAACCTCCAGCCTTGAGCTCTCCTCTGCTTTGGAACTTTCAGAGATGGATATAACGACATCTCTCTGTCTAAAGGCCTTGCTAAGCTTTATTTGCAATCATTTTTCTAATTGCTTTTTTGAGCAGACTTGTACTTCTGGCTTTCTCAACACCCTTTGCAGCATGCTGTGGCAATGAATTCCACAATTTCAGAGCAGCTTGTGAATTATTTCCTTTGGTTTTAACCCGCCACCTGTTCATTTCATTTGGTGTCCCTCAGTTCTTGCATTGTGAGAAACAGACAATAATTAGTCCTCATTAATTTTCTCTGTGGTGTTCATGATGTTTTATATATATATATTATTTATATTTTATTTTTAAATGATTTTATATTCTTTTATACCTTTTCTAGTTTTACCATATCCTTTTAAAGATTGATTAATCAAAATTGCATGAAGTTGTCAAGGTGTGTGCACGTTGCAGACTTTGGCAATGACCTACTGATGTTTTCTATTCTATTTCCTACTCTTTTCTTACTAGTTTTTAGCCTCCTATTTTCATTTTTTCATGGATGCTGAATATTGAGCTGATGTTTTCAGAAATTATCCAGAAAAAATTCAATTTCTCTTTCATGAATAATAGCTGCTGATGAGAACATAATAAGGTGCAGAACTTCAGAACTGAGGTGCTTTAATGTAAAAATAGAGACAGAAGTGTGGAAAAGGAAACAAAGATGCATAAATGCATATGAAGATAAATGACACAGACTTCTTTTTCCTCAGTCCATCGTCAGAAAGAACAGGTAGCTGGATGAGAGGAAGCTACAGAGGAGGAAGCTGCAGTGTGAGAGGTAAGAGATGACCAAGATGTGGACCGTACAACCCCTATTTCACATTTGGATAAAGTAGACATTATGAATGAGGAATAACAGCATTTAGTGTAATTCCTGATGAGGACAGAAAATAATCAAAGATGCCGCAATTGTGAAAATGATGGCATTCCAGCAGCGACAGGAGGAGACGGAAAGATGAGGCGAGAAATGATGTAGCTATTCAGCACGCAACTGCACCGGGGACCACTTGTCAGCGGGACCCAGGTGCAGTCTAAGAAGATGGGGAGCAAGGGGTTAATATCAGCAGCTGGTAGGATAAATGGTCTTATTTCGATTATTGCCCTGCTGCCGGTACTAAACACACAGTACCACAACCGATAAATGCAAAACTAGAAGACTAGTCCCAAATTCCCTTTCTGTTATTTTTTACAATGTGAAAAGATGAAATGAATGAATGAAAACAATCCTTTTGATTAAAATTTTCCACACGTTTAGTGACAGCAAGGTTCTTTACATGTGGTATATTGGCTCTGTTAATGAATTACATATGAATTTACAGCCATTGTTGCCTTAAGAGGCTTCCAGCAGTTCTGTCTTAGAATATTTCATGTGAAAATTCATGTGTTCCAAGCATTATTACTCTTTATTGCACTTAGCAGTTTATGGTGCACATATGTTGGCTTTATACTATCTGAATAGTTTAATCGTTTCAGTCCCTTGCAAGGAGATGACCATCAGTCAAATTGATTTTTGTACTTCTCTGTTGACCCCATGAACATCTAAATGGCTAAATTAACCTGTTTTTCTCCCGATTACTCTAGAAAAAAATGTTACAGGACTAGGAATAGGATGGAGACCAGACCGTTTCTCCCTATTTACTTATAAATCTGATTTTTCCTCGTTTATTATTTTTAACTGACTAATTGATTTGCCTTCAGTTAGTTACTCTTGTTTTCTTTGAAGTCTAAGGGAAAAAAATAAATCTGGAAAGCCTGAAGAAAAATGGACAGTCTTATGGAAATAAATGTCTTTTTTTTCAGCTATCTTTGCTTTAAAAGTATTGTTTAGCATAACGTAGCAATTTCCAGAATGGTCAAGTCAGTGAATTACAACAAAAAAATGTTTGTGAATTGTGATGAAGGTACTCATTAGCATATTAAAAGCAGACTTAAATGGGGGAAAGAAGCCAGCACTGAAGAAATCCAGGTAGTAATAGCATCTTTGCAAGCTGGTTTGTTCTGTCCCTTTATATAAACAGGTCAGAGTAGAAAAAGGCAGCTTCTTCCAAACACAAGCAAACACCATGCTGTTATCCAGAAATGATGCAGAATTGCAGCCGGTTTCCCCCGGGTTTGGAGGGTACCTGCTGGTCCCACTACTTCACTAGAGGTCTTGCACAGAGACAGCGAATGACCCTTACAGTCCTCTGGTGCTGTCCCCTGCGCACCAGAGATGGAAAATCTTAGGAGAGGAAACCTATTGTGCCTTGCTGGCAATATTCCCTCTTTCTCTGGTGAGAACAACTAAGACACCATGGTGTATCTTCTTGTCCCTAAGCATTGAGAAGCACTACCACTGCACCGGTGTAGCCGTCCATGTGGCTGGCCGTAGCTGGGAGCTTCTCCTCAGGCTACAGCAGACCTTCCGCTCAGGACGGGAGGACTGGGCTGGTGTGTGCTCAGCTCTGCCAGTGCTGAGGCCACCCAGGCCACCCAAAAGAGATGTTGGGTACAGGCTAAAGCATCCAGCAAGCCTGGGTATTTCTGCTTCCCGTTAGGAGTGCCCTGTCACCCTGGCAGAGGGGGCATCTTCAGGCCAATACATATATATGTCTATGCTGGATGAGTCTGATCTGGAAACCAGGCTAGCCTCTGTGTTGTAGACAAAGTTTTTGATACTTGGCAGCACTAGTCGCCTGCACGCTGTTATGAATGGCAGTGAAACAGCAGAGAAAATCTGCCTCCATCTCCTCCAGTGCCTGGGGTCAGACTCTCTCTGTGTCCAGAACAAGAAGCTGTTGCCACTTATAGAAGCTCCAGAACACGAGCGGAGACCCTGGAGAAATTATGAAGTCTCTTGGGCCCCCATGAATTGCAGTGCATAAAATAAAATGCTAGGGCAAGTCTGAAGTTCAAGGCTTTCTTTTCCTTAAGACAGCTCTGTTTCCACTTCGCTTGTTATTTGAATCATGCCTTGACTACTTTTAAAATCACCTCTTGCACAGCAAAGTCTTCTCATATTCTGATTTCAGTCATCCTCTAAGGTAACTAAAAGGTAGTGGCTGCTGGTTCAGGAACTCACAGCCCTAATTGCTGTCCCTGGTAGAGAGGAATTTGCCTTTTTTTTCCAACATGGATGCACTTTGAAATCACAGCACACTTACATAAAACAGTTATTATCTCCAAAAGAGTAGATCTCTCAAGAAGTCATGTCAAAGACTTAATCAGTGTAAGAAATCACATCATCTTGAATTGCTCTTCAGTGTGGCAAGTCTCTTCTAGACCAACCCAGGAAAAAATGTCAAATCAGACAAGAGTTGTATTCATTTATTTGGCACACTGACAGCTCTGACTTCATGTATGGAATTTAATAGCTATTTACTTGACAGATCCAAAAGCTATGGGCCAAATGATCACCAATGTTAGTCCACTGAAGTAAATAGAATTAAACCAGGGTGAATTATCTGTGACAGCCTAACAGAATTCATTAATTTAAAATGTTTTTCTCATCCATTTTGTTGCAATGAACAATATACTGTGGACAGCCTTTGTGGATTTGGAGGGACGGGATGAAGGTCTGGAGAAACTGAGCAGCGATTCCAGGTGATGGTGTAGAAATGAAGACAAATGTTTCTGGCCTCTGAACCAGGAGCCTTATTAGGGTTTTTTGGCTGAACAAAAGGATCAAAAGAGCATCAAAGCATGGAGAGAATTATAATCTGGGCATTGTAGGGCAGAGTTAGAGAAGTAGTCTGCCCTGGGATTATAATTGCTAACCGATAGGTCCCTGGGATTACAAATGCTACCTAAGGGTTCTCATCTGGTGCGAGTCCTGGAGAACGGGTGCTGAAGGCTCCCAGGCAGCCTCCATGTTCTGCACCAGCCTGGTGATGCTGGCAGCCAGCTGCCCAACGGCAAAGCCAAAAGGGCAAGGTTTGCAACCCGAAGGAAAAGGTACAGACTCTTCGTCAAGGTGTCCGTGTGCTCAGAGGGACAGATCAAGCGCAGAGACAGCTGTGGAATGCGGGACCTTAGTCTCCTTGCCCTACCCACAAAGGAAGCGGTGATCCACTCTGGTAACAGGCAGCCCCTTCTAAACCTGCTGTCTTACCTGAAAAATGGCAAGAACTGTCTTAGAGCAGGAGACATTCAAAGAGGCAGCTGAGCTGAGACAGCCTGCATTTACTACACCGTGTTCAGTCCGAAACAGAACCACTCCCAGAGATTTTACACATTCTGTCCTAAGGAAAAAGCATATTCTCGTTGCTCTTTGTAAGCAATTGTAAGAGTTTAAAGCCCTACACTTGACTTATATCACTAGCTACCCTTTGTTTCCCCTCCTACCTGTCAGAAATACCCGTAAATAAGTTCAGAATACCACGAGGAGACTCCTGCAGGAGCTGGGTCAGTTCATTAATGCTCAGAAACATTCCCCCCCCGTTTCTTTGCATGACTTCCTTACTCTGTCCCCACTCCTTCTTGTTCCTCTCACTGCCACCCCATGCCCTTCCTCCTTAGCTGTTGGTAGAAGTGCCGAGCAGGCGGGCAGGAGCTGCCTGAGGAGCATAGGAAGGGAGGCAAAGCCCGGTTCCTCAGGTTTGCTAACTGCTGACAGGCTGAGTAATTTTTCAGATACAGAGACACACAGGCAAGGAGAAGCGGCGGCTCAGGAGAGTGAGTGTGCCTGACAACTCTTTCTAATGCCCTAGATACTGCTAGGGCTCGGGAAGAGGACTCCGCTCCTTTCATGTAAGATGTCGGTAAACAGCGTTGACTTGTAAGGAGAGGAGGAAGGGGACATTTGGTGCCAGCCCCTGCTTGCTCCCTCCCAGCCAGGGTAGCATACGCTCCTCTGTTGTACACTTTGCTCTGCACATCTGTAGGGTTTCACTGCTCCCCAGAAAGCAGCCGCACCGAAACCATGCTCCCCTCCCGCAGCCGAACACATGGCTTCGGGGTGCAGCAGTGCCCTGGAGACCCCCCGCTCACCCGGACGAGCCCTGTCCCTTCTGCTGATCTGAAGAAGAGATACCGAGAGCCAACCAGCCAGTAATTAGCACTTGGCTAAAATGCCTCCGTGCTGAGCAGCCACCCTGCTCTCCGTGGGCACAGTTACGCCAGCAGTGCAGTGCACGGCTACAGGATCGGGCGCTCCTTTCGCTGCCCCACCGTTCATTTCTGCTTTCCCCCTGCTTGTTGGGCTGGCCATGGGCACTCTCAGCTTGCCTTGCCGTAGCACTTGAGGTGAAGCTACAGCCAGCCATGCAGCCGTATTTTGGCTACCATGGAATAAGAGCAGCAACTTGGCAAGCTTACTTGAGAGTTGGGCTGCAGACCCAGCCGCTGCCAGGCGGGATCCAGTATTCCATTTAGCCAGTCTCAATCTCAGGTACGTGATGTTCACCCACACCATCCAGTTTCATGCAGCACCTCCCTGGCTCAGCCAAGACCATGGTCCTGCAGCACCGCGTAATGCACCACCGGGCACAGTGAGGATCGCTCCCTTCCCGGCAAGTATTACAGTGAAAAGCAGGCTGAGCGGTGGTGCCAGTGTCCTGTGGAGCACACTGCTCGTGGCTCTGAGCTCCCCCGTCCACCCACACTCCATCCTCATTGAGGGTCCTCCTGACCGGAGATGATGCCCAGGGTGAGAAGCAGGTACAAGAGGTAATTACGGAGTGACTGGACTGCTGAGAATATTCCCGCAACCACTATCAGTCTGCTTCCCCAAGCATAATATCGAAGTCCTATATATGCATGTGCATATATATATATAAAAAAAAAGACTGCCTAATCTAAGTTCTCCATCTGTGTTTGCGGTGGGTTTGGTGCCACTCAGATGACCTTGGTCCCACAGCTGCAGCGCATCCAGCCTTCTCAAGAGCACGAAGGTTTAGCTGCAAAGTGCGCATGACGTTCATTTTTCTTCTTTTTTTCACACACCTCTTAATGGCAATTTGGTTTGAGACTTTTAAAACAGGCAGGATGCACCGTTGGTTCTCTGCAGAACATAAGAGGGAGGGAGACCTCTGCTCTATGTTTATTTTATTGGAAGGAGTAGGAAGGTTGTCGTCAACCAAAATCTTCCAGCTGCTCTCCTGGGAAGGCACCACTCCTTCTGCTGGGTCTATGGAGCTGCAAGAGCACCAGGCATGCAAGTAAGAATAAATAATAGATAATAATTACTCGTGATTACTTTCAGAATTCATTTGTTTGCATGGTGTAAGCTAAATTTCCCAACTGTTCTCAGACAGTGAGCAGAGTGTTATTTAAAAATGCCTGCTGGAAACACAGCTAGTTGAAAAAAAATCTATATACCCATTTCCCCTAAAAATGTGATTTCCCCCAAAAATGTGATTTCCCGCCTAAAAATTTCAGAAAAATATGCCAATTTCTTTCACATGGTCAACAGGGAACAGTCATAAATATCTTGGTTTTGTCTTGTCTTGATATTTTCATTCAGATTGCATTGTTTTCATTCACCTAATTTTGACTCAAAATATTAACACTGTGCTACATAGAATGTTATATTTATCCATACATGTAGTAAATATATTTAAATTTTATAATGTTTCAACATTATTGAAGTGTTTCAGTAGAATCAGAATAAAGTGTTTAACATTTAAATTCATCTAAATTCTGAATTTAAGTTTTTAGTATTTTAATTAAATTTCATTTTGATACAAAATACAACTTCTTTTTGCAACTCTGTATTACCTGCCCAAAGAAATTGAAGTTCTGGCCAATTTTTATGGTGCATCCTTTCTGTGGATGTTGGGAACTTTCTGAAAAACTGCCTCCTTTGAATGTAAAATTCTTTACCTTTAGGACCCTCATCTGCTGAGGAGCCTCTGCCTGTGGCAGAGAGGCCTTTTTTAGGCTGAAGGCACTTATAATAACAAAAGCTGTTAGTATTTCTTTTTAATTTATTGATTACTGATCTCTTTGACTGGCACGTCTGTCATTTTGGAGTCTGGGCTCAGACACATTGTTATGGGTTTGTGTGGCGCGGTTTTCCTTGGTGGCAGGGGAGGGGGGCTGCAGAGGCGGCCCCTTTAAGAAGTTGCTGGAAGAATTCGCTGCCCCAAAATGTCGGACCCGCGCGCCAAAATGTCGGACCCGCCTCTAGGCGGGGAGTGACGGTGGTAGCGCCTCTGGGAAACATATTTAAGAAGGGGAACCGGTAGTGGGGGGGGGAAACCTGAGAGGAACATCGCTGCCGACACTGGAATCATGGAAGTGGAGGGGGAGGAGGAGGAGCCTGAGGAGGCTGATGGCCCTGCAGCCCAGGGGGGTGAACGGTGGAGCGGAAGCTCCCGAAGGTGGCCGTAACCCCATGGTAAAAACCGCGCTGAAGCAGTGTGAGACGGGAGAGCAGCCCGCGGAAAGGACCCGCGCCAGGGGAGTTCGGGAAGAACTGAAGCCCGCGGAAAGGATCCGCACCAGGGAAGTTTGTGAGGAACTGCAGCCCGCGGAAAGGAACCACGTTGGAGCAGGGAACGAGAGAGGAATCTTCCCCCTGAGGAGAGAAGCGGCAACGACGATGTGTGGCGAGCTGACTCAACCCCCATCCCCGATTCCCCTGCGCCGCCGGGGGGAGGAGGTAGACAGCATCGGTAGTGAACTGAGCCGGGAAGGCGGGAGGGGTGGGGGGAGGTTGTTCTGATGTTTGGTTTCCCTTCCTAATACCCTTGTGTTTTGTTTTTGTTTTGATTGGTAGTAAATTAAATTGATTTCGTTTCTTCCCCAAGTTGAGCCTGTCTTTTGCCCGTGACCATAAGTGGGGAGTGATCCCTCCCAGCCCTTGTCTCGACCCACGAGCCTGCCTTTGGATTTTCTCCTCATCCCAACGTGGCCAGGCGAGGGGGTGGGGGGTGAGCAAGCGGCTTCGTGGTGCTTTGTTACCGACTGAGCTGACCTGAAACCACGACACACATCTAATAATAAAGAGAAGTATAATGCAATACACCTACAGCTGTCTCTCTCACTCTTCAACATCGATGATGTTTTCCATATTCCAAAAGTTATACGCCACACAAGAAAATATCAGTTTTCCAGTCCCTGGACCCCCTAAACCTTCTCAGTTAGTCCAGTTATTTTTAAAATTACTTCCACTTCTATTCAATTTCAGATTTGACTACAACTAGACCTTTTCTTTCTTCTTCTTTTCTATGCCTATAATTGAAAATTAGAACTCATCACTTCTTTGCTCAACTCAAAGACAGTGTGAATGCTGAAGCCTGAAAGAATGGAAATAGAAGTGCAAAGAAATTTCTGTATATGGTCACCTTATTTAACAGGGATTCAGCTTTTTAATAATCCACCATGTGATTAGAGAATTAAAGAGCAAGGAAAATCTGAAAAAGCAAACAAAAATGATAGAGACCAGTTACCAAAATGAAACAGACTAATGCACCCTAGGATGAATGATGCTTACTTAAAAATGATATTTTATTGAATCAGGCATAACTTGACCTATATTGGAAACAGAAGGAATTATAGTGATTATGCTGGGATAATGCCAGAAAGCAGCTTGGCCGCATTATTAAGCTCGAATGAATCTGCTTCCACTATAAAATGCATCACTAAACAGACAAGGACAGGAACAAATTACAGAAAGGAAAGTGAGGGAGTCGAGAGGCCATTTTGTCACTGCGTCGTCAGCGTGCAAGCAATGATCATCCATCTTGCTGCGGACAGTCCAGGGAGGTGGGGAAATACCTGTACTCTCAGGAAACCAAATCAAGCCTTGGCACGAGGCCACCGTGGAAGGATTACATCCGATCATATTGAAACCCAGGTAGCAGCTTGCCGATCAATACGTTTAACAGGATACTGGGGCTGGACCAAGGTCCTTCAGGAGGAGGCAGCTCCTTTTCACCTGCAGAGACGGTCTTGTGTTGTGTCTGTTTGCTGTCTTGTTGTTTCTAAGAAGGCAAAACCTTGAATGCAGGCATTGGTTGTTACAGAAGCTGAGAATACAAATATACTCGTAACATGAAATATAGTAGCATAAGGTGCCAGAGTGAGAAAGGCAATTACAAATAGAGATGAATTCAGACTTGGTTATAACTTTCTTACCACTGTGATGGTAGTGGAGTTGCTCAGTTGGGACAAAAATTAGGTTTTTAAGCCAAGAGAAATGAATACTGCTCTGTGGGCCACAGCAGGATCATATATGTGACTGTCATATATGCCTGTCACATATGTGTCTGTATTTTAAAGCTAGTGTTCTCAGGACCAAGAGATGCTAAACCAATAAACAACGATGGCAGAACACACTCCAGGCCACCTTTTGCTTCTAGAAGACAGATGCAAACAATGGTACCTAGTTCTTGGGGGTTTAATGTGTCAATGTGCGTGAGGGGGTGGAAGCGACCTCATGCTACCTTGGAACAAAAGATGGTTGAATGACACAAACTGATCTTCTAATTGCCAAGATGAGGATGCGCGTCACCGTAAAAAATAACTTGTTATTAATGGGTTGTGTTTAGTCAGTGAGAGGTCTTTTGGAGGTACTAGAGAGTATGACCACAGATGCCAATATTTAATAGGAGAACTTGAGACTGGTTTTGAAGCTTTCAACTGCAGAGATTTCCACGGTGCTAATTTTTGCTGGAGGGTTGAGAACAGCCTATAGAATTCACACCGGAATTTTCAGACCTTTATTGTGTTTTTATAAGCTACAGGCCCGTTCCCTTCTGTTAGAGTCTCTCATGGGCTTGATTCACCATCTGTAATTTCCTTATGGTGCTGAACTTTTAGACATGGGTTTCTTCCACATTTTAATCAGGCTCTTTTGGGAAAAAAAAGGTACAAATGATGATATTAGTCAGTGTTTTGAAACTGTTGTTTCTGGCTAACTTATGTGCTAGATGCAGATATATTTACCCAGACTTTCCTTAAGAAAAACAATGCAAATAAAAAAACTTCATTTTTCTATAGACCAAGAGGTGAAATCCCACAATTTTGGGGGGTGGGGGTGGGGGAGTTGAGTAAATTAAGAAAGAAACTTAATTTGTGTCAATTTTTTTGTTTCAAAAACTTTGAAATATTTCCACCCAATTTTCACAATTATCTTACTCAAAGCATGGATTATGTTTCAACATATGGAAACCCTCTAAACACAACAGAAACATGCTGAAATTAGAAAATTAGTTATGTTGAAACTTTTTTTAATCACTTTTGAAAATTTTTGATGGTAAAAAAATTGTCAGAACTGACACTCTCCTGCAAACGGTTTCAGCTTGAATGAATCAGCATTATTCCATAGGAAACCAGCTTGCTGACAATTACCTTGATGGTCCAAAGCTTCATTCAAAGGGCCAAATGCATCACAGGTGTCATCCAGTGTAACTCTTTGATGCAAAAGAGTTGTATCATCTTCAGCCAAGAGTAAATTTGGCCTGAGAACTCTTTAGGAGAGTTTCTTTCCATGTAGTCCCTTTCCTAAATGCATAAATTTTGACTGATAAAAAACTCTCTAAGAAGTTCTGTTATATGTTAGGAAAATATTTTTCTTATTTAATTCAAGCAAGCATAACTTTGATCAATTAATTTGGGGGGAGAGAGGGTGTGTGAAATTTGATTTTTCAGTCTCGGCCCAATTTGACTTTTTAAGCTTAAACAGAATTTCTTTGGCCGCCTGAGTCCTTCAGCTATAGGTAATTTAAAAGAAATCAATTTAGAAATTAAATGCATGAATTCCTCAGCAGTGAATAGAAAAGAACTTGCTTTTTTGTACTTGGTTGAGCCCAAATATCTCTTTTAAGAGCTAAAGGACTAAATCTACTTGGAGGGAAATTAGATCAGCTTTTTGAAAATACCAGTAGTTTTCAGTGGAAACATTCCTATTTGGGAAGAGCTGTTTGTTTAGGGTTTTAGGTTGATCCAAATTTGGACTGATCATGCACGCTGGTCTGTGAAATGTTAGACGTGAAGGTGATTCCCCCTTTTGATGCAAAATGCCCCATGGTTCACAGCAGCATGAAGGAAGACGAATGGTTAGGATCCCGGCCTTTGGAGGGGAGGGAGGCAGTCAGGAATCCCAACCAGAGCTGGTCCTTCCACTGACTCTGGCACATCCAGGATCCCATCCTTGTTTGTAAAACCACAAAAGCAGCATATTTTTCTGTTCCTTGAGCAAATGCTGACGTTAGTTTATGAACATTTATTAAACATTTAGAGTTCACCCAGTGGAGGGGCTGCTATAGCTCAATGTTTTATAAAAACTCAAGATTAAGGCTGCTGCAAGATAACAATCTTCATCAAGGGCAGTATTTAAAGAAAAACAATTCATTAATATTTTTTATCTCAAAATCAAGAAGAAAATTACTTTCATTTAGCACTCTGGTGGGTTTTACAGGAAGCATTTTTGTCAGATTATATATCTGAAAGCAGAACATTTGAAACTCACTAACCAGAACTTTTCCTGTACTGACTTTTTTGTTGATCTCCCTGAGAGCTACACATGTTGCATACTATAAAGGATTAAGTCAAGGCCGCAGTGGAAGTGGAAGTCTGTGATACTCTCTAGTGCATTGCTCAAGAATGTGTGGGAAAGAGTGTTGGCCATATCCTGTAAGCAAACAGACCAGTATTGTCCTTGGGTTATGTCATGGTTTCGGTTTCAGCTCAGTCGGTAACAAAGCACCACGAAGCCGCTCGCTCCCCCCCCACCCCCTCCCCTGGCCACGTTGGGATGAGGAGAAAATCCAAAGGCAGGCTCGTGGGCCGAGACAAGGACTGGGAGGGATCACTCCCCACTTATGGTCACGGGCAAAAGACAGCCTCAACTTGGGGAAGAAACAAAATCCATTTCATTTACTACAAATCAAATCAAACCCAGGGATATTAGGAAGGAAAACCAAACCTCAGAACACCTCCCCCCCACCCCTCCCGCCTTCCCGGCTCAGTTCACTACCGATGCTGTCTACCTCCTCCCCCCAGCGGCGCAGGGGAACAGGGGATGGGGGTTGAGTCAGCTCGCCACACATCGTC
>VYZV01014253.1:16611-45582 GCA_013401275.1 Pandion haliaetus | reverse complement strand
CTTTCCATGGGCTGCTCTCCAGTCACACACTGCTCCAGCGTGGGCTTTCCCGTGGAGTTACCGCCATCTTCGGGGGCTCCGCTCCACCATGGACCTCCCTGGGCTGCAGGGGGACAGCCTGCCTTCTCACCACGGGCTGCAGGGCCATCAGCCTCCTCAGGCGCCCCTCCTCCCCCTCCTTCTTCACTGACCTCGGGATCTGCAGAGGGGTTCCCCTCACGTTCCCACCCCCCCACTCCCTGCGGGTCCCACTTGGAGCCGGGGAAGCTTCTAGCAGCTTTTTACAGGAGCCACCTCTGCAGCTCTCCCCCGCTACCAAAGAAACTGCGCCACACAAACCTATAACAGGTTACAATGAAATTAATTTTATCGGCCGCAGATGTGGCCCACTGTTTTGAATCACATGGTAGTAAAGAGTGAGCTCTGCGTTTCTGATTGCTCACCCTTAATGTTCCTTATCGTTTGCTGTACTTGGCTGCTATCCTGTCTATCCCCAAAATACGTGTTAAAGCACCAAAGTCATTCAGTATAGACTAAGCAAAAAAAGACGTCCTTCAGCTTAAGCTTAGAAATCTCTTCCTCCCTTAAGGATGCAACACAGAGGCAAAGCTGGTTTCACCTCCGTTTGATGTTAGGCATATCTGATGTCTCTGTCAAAAGAACCTGTCGTACTGCATTCCTTTTGACTAAACTTTGCTCCTTCAGCTTCTCCCTTAACTCTGCAGGTTTAAGGAGAACATGGAGGAAAAACTCAGTTTATCAGGTTTTTTTAATTCTTTGCTTCTAAGCTCTTTTAAGGACTGTAAGTTGGGGAAGGAAACCAATCATGCTGAGCTATAGATCTAAGTTTTTTCACTTGGAGAACCAAGAAAATACGTTCACACCAGAAGCCTCTTTGAAAAAACACCCCTGCAACCACTGTTTGGCATCTGTTTGAAAAGATACTGATATAGTGAACGGATGAAAGGTGTTACAGCACGAGGTGCACACCAGGTGCATTTGCGCTGCAGGACTTGGAGCTGTTTGCCAATATTTTCCTGCATGACAGAGACAGTACTGGAAAATGTTAGGAGCAGTGTCGTGTTTGTCTCCTGCACACATAGGCAGCTTAGATGTTTCTGCTGCAAGCAAGGATTTGGAGCTCACTGTTGCTCCCCATCGGTCTGCTGTCCTAGTATGGCTTCTCTTTGGGATCAGGTCAAGTGCAGTAAAGAACCAGCACCCTACTTTAATGGTTGTGCATGGGCAGTATAGCACACAGTCTAACCGAGAGCCCTTCTTGGGAGAACCATTCAGGGTGTTGTTGTAGCTCTCAGCCTTCTCCTTCCCCTCAGGGCCATGTGAACGTGTCCCAGAGCGTCCGACAGAGCAGCAGCGTCTTCCTCCCTGGAGTCAAGTGGTGACAGTTTCTGGCCATCAGTGGCCTCCATGGGGGTAGGTGCATTTTCAACATGAACCGGAAAAATGCGTGAGAAATGTTCCACGGGAAGAGGTCAGAATTCACTTGTTTGTATATAGAGGCTGAAATTACAAGTGAGTGGTAATTATCAAAATCCGGATGCTTTTTTACCTTTGGTATGCAGATAACATTTGGTCCTAGTTCCTTGTGCTCTTAGGAGCTGTTGCTGCCGAAATATTAATAGCAAAGGTAAATACGATGGTAAAAAATGTTGGATGATATTCCTGAGTCCAACAGCTAAGGTGGGGACAAAGTTTCCCTGTTGCTAAAGCAGCCATGGGCGAGCAGCTCAGTCCCCCACATAATTCCGAGCAGCTCATGGGCTATCCTACCTGTCCCCTTCTTTGGATCATCCCAGTTGTCCCACGGGCAGCCCTCCATCACCAACCGACCCCAGCAGAGGCATCCCCGGCTGAGGGCAACCCCCTGGCCACGACAAGGGGAACGGCATGGCTTCCTCCAGCCCGCATTCCCCAGTGCAAGGCCTCCGCTGGGCTGCGGCGACTGCAGGCCCCGCGACGCCATTACTGGCCTGTCTGTCATGTTGCTATTAGTGTGACTGAGAGGAACGACTCTAGCCAGGAAAAGGCATTAGCAGAGGTCATTAATGAAAGGTTCTGGGTATTCTTAGAAAATTGCAGCATTAGTGGGATGACTTGAAATATTTATTAACGTGGGGAATTATGTCAGTTTGCAGATTTCTCTCATTACCCTACTTTTTTTTGTTGGTTTTTTTTTTAGCTTGCTGCAAGGCTACCGAGCGGGCCTATGAGGAATCCAGCAGCGGTGTCTTCAATCACAGCAAGTGCTTTTAGAAAACATTATGGTAATTCTCAGCACTAAATGCTGTTTGTCCCTGAAAAAAGGAAAAATCACTGTGAAGGAAACAAGAAAGTAGCACAGAGAGAAGAATGTTCGCTGCAGGAAAAGCACTTCTCTCCATCTGCAAATGTTTTTCCTACGCAAAATCAAGATGGCTTCAAACAACAAAATTCAGATGATGAACAGTGCCCGGGCTTGAACACAGGTAATGGGCTAGTCAAATGAGAAGGCAAAATCATTGTTTTCACCAGATTTCCTTTTGCTCGCCAGGGATGTTTCAAAAGAAAGCATGCAAGCATGATTAAGGAACAGATATTTGGGGCCAATTTTGAGCTAGTTTTTAAAATTAATTTCTAAGATTCATTTGCAGGTCCTTTGTAGGTGCTGATGAGTGGATGCCACAAAATTTGAATCTCCTCTTTAGAGCTAGTTTGCTGACTTTCAAACATCCTTCCTAACTACTTTCTTTTGCATCATTTGGAGTCATGACCTCCTTTGCAGAGGCTACTGATGCCTGCCTACCACTGTAAGCTGGAAAAGTAGAGAACATGTACAGAATCGAGTTAGAGGAGGAGTTTTCAATCTATGTTCTCAAGGCCCATGTAGAATCTGACTCATGTAGGAGAACTGCTACCAGAAAAATCCTCTTTGAGACTTACACCCACCCACATCTCCACCTGAGCGCAAGCGCCCACTCAAAGTGAGTCTGAACACTGATGGGCGAGCGTGCTTGTTTAAATTGTTGTTGCAGCAATGGAGAGGTTGTTAGAGTTACCTGATAAAAGGAAAAACGATGATAGCCTTCAAACTGTTGAGAAGAATTTAGGTGATTAGCAAAAACAGACAAAAGAGCAGTTGTCATTCATGTACAATGCCAGGCAGAAATTGCTGTGTGAGTGTGTAGCTTTGCGTATGTTGGTTGTGGTTGACTTGGCTTAAGTCAATGATTCTGCTGAGGTAAGTACCTGAAATGCCAGAGGCAAATCAATGAAGGAAAAGGCAGGTATCTAAACTCCAGAATCGAAAACCCCCCCCCTGCAGTGTAATACCTGCATGGTTACAATCTGAAAAGAAATTGGCAGTTAGTTTCGAGCAGAATTTGACATACACTGAAAAAATAGCAAAATATATGAATTTACTACACAATGAAAATAATCAAAGGATTTTGATGTTATTGTTGTTTTTAGCAATCAGGGTAATGATTAATCATTTACCTTCTGTGAATGTAAAAAAAACCCAAGTGTACTAGGGAGGGAACAGAGGTGCAAATAATTGTATAAAAATAGACTTTAGAAATTTTCTGTTAAACCCGCCACATCTATTCTTCTTGTCAATGGGGGAACACATTGAAGAAGGAAGCACAGTATGTAATAATAATAATAATAACGATAATAACAACAATAATATTTTTTAAAATTGAAATGAAGGAACAGAGAACCTATAATGTATATTGACCATTTGAGTCATTAAGGGAACTCTGAGGGGCTCAAAGTCAGAGGGAAAATATAGGCTCAGGATTATACCATGTGAATCTGATACTACATGGCAGTTCCCCACTAATGCAAGGGAAAGCATTTCATTATTGATAAGCAGAACGCATTCTATGTTAGTAGCTGGGCTAACACAAGGGCTAAATTAACAGGCATGTTTACCATGCACATCCCAAAATTGGATCAAAACCAATAGAAGGTGACTTGAAAAATCTTCATTTCAGACGTTGTTCACAAATCTGGATGTGTGACTTATAAATGTCTTGGTCAGCCATCCCCTTCAGTTAGAGAAGGGACAAAGACGGCATTGATGAGGTTTCTTCCCAAAGTTATGTGTAATTATCTATGGAGGTGCAAAAGCTCCACAGTATTCTCTCATTCGTTTAAGTAGGATTCCTCATGTGACTAAGTGATCATTGGCAGGAATAAAGATTAATAAAGCCTGCCCCTGAAAGATCTTCATGCAATTGTCAGATGGATTTTATTCTTGTACAGTTTATTAAAAGTATAAGGTATCTGAAATTGGATCATTGTTGCCTAGATTTAATTAGATATATATGTAACATGGTAAGTGTGTGTCCCTGGACTGGAAGAATATCACTTTTGGAAGCAAATTTCTGGAGAAATTGTTTCTTTGTATAAATGCAAAATGTATTTCTTCATTTTTGCTGTCCTTATTATTACTGCTCTTACTCTTGTTATTGTTGGTGCTAATGAAAATGCTCTCCAGAAAACTTCTTGCTGGAGTATTCATGCACAAGGACACTGCTACCCTTTTATCCAATTCTAATTTTTTTTAATGAAACTTTTTGCACTGTCATCCCACCACAGATTTTGATGTTTTACAGTGTATGAGGAATTAAGTTTTCTGATGCTAAACAAATTAGTCATAGGATTAAAAGGAGAGCTGAGAGACAGCACTGTGGCACATGCAGAGTAAAAGTAAAGCTCACCACTTCTTTCAGAGAGCTCTGGAAATGGGCTGTTACGCTTTGTGCAGCTGAAAATGTGGAAGGTTTCTCCTTGCTTTGGTTAAAACTTAATTTTTATACCTTATGCCAAAAAATTATTTCAGAACCGCTGCTCCTGTTGTCCTGCACAACACCCTGCAGCCTCAGGGAGCCCTCTCCTCTGAGTGACCTCTAGGAACAAGAGAGTACTCAAGTGTCTAAATGGAGTTCAACTGAAATTCATCTTAAAATGCCCATAACTTTCAGTGAAAAATGATGCCTTCCCCAGAATTTTAAAATGCTACAGAAAGCACATCAACTCCTCTGAAAAATAGTACACTTCCACCTTAAAGGGCTAGACGGCAAGAACAGACAATCCTTCAAAGGAATGATTTCTGAAGCCCCGGACTGCAGTAATGCCATTTGAGAACCTGTCAGTAGTTGCAAAGATGAAGCTGGACCCCGACCAGTTTGGTTTTTACGCTGAGAAACGTGCATGGGTGCTGAAGAAGCTCTGTCTAAAGACAGCAGCCATCGGTCCTGCTTTCGTCGGCCCCTGCAGCTTTCCATGCACGTCCAGTGAGATGCTGGTGGCATGGCAGGTCATGGTTCCCGGAACCCCCACAAGAGAAAAGCGACTTACAGCTGTGCTCATGAAGTGAAACTGCAGCTGAGACGAGAGGAAAAGTGCAGTGAAAAATGAGGACAAGTTGTAAGCCCTTAGAAACTAATTGGCACCACAGCCAAGTTCATTCACTAACGCATAGGCATAAAACCAAATTGCTTTCTCATCATGAAAATATTGAGGGGTTTTTAATACTGTTCTTCTAGGCTTTCATCGCTTTTATTATTTTTCCCCTACAGTTCTGTTCTTTCCTTCTGCCTGAACATTGATTTTCCTTTCCCCCTTTTCCCTCTTAGTTCTAGCATTTTTGCTTTTCTCTGCCCTTTTTTTCAAACACTTAAACTCATGTTTATTTTTTCCCCTTTAAATCGTCCCTTGGTTACCCACCGTTTCAAACATCCTTTTTCCCTCTGTCAGTTTGTCTCTCTCACCTTCCACCTACTCCACTAAGTCACACCCACCCAAACACAAAGCTATTATTTTTTTCTTTTTTGCCTGGAAAGTGTGAGTGAATGGGCAATGGGTGGGAGTGAAAGAGTATTCCCAGAATGGGTGTCTTCAGCTCCAGCCAACAAGTTCCCAATGAAAACTGATCAGCAAATGTGTTCGGGTAAAGGCAGAGGAGATGGCAAGGAGGATTTTGAAGGTCTTTTTACTAGACTGGAAAGTTGGGGGCAAAGATGTTCTAGACAAAAGTTATGCTTAGAAATACAGCACCTTCAGCTGAAAGTATGTCTTATTACTGAAAACCTTTTTCCACTGGGAAACTCAGTTTTCAGCCAGCCTGACTCCACATGGGAAGCAGGTACACGGCACCAGAGGACAACTTGTTCCCTGAACTTGGAGGATGATCTATTTGATCTCCAGTCAGTAAGCAAGGTAGTGCCCTGCCACACAGTGAGGCATCCACAGGCTACTCATCCTGTCCATGCCACAAAGTCTTAGTCAGACAGAGGTAATTTATCTTTGGAAGATGTACGGTTTTGTCCATTCTGCAGTACTGCTGACTGTGGACTGGGGTACCCAGCAGCTCTCTGCAAGAGCAACTAATTTGGGGTGCTTGGAGCAAAATAGATGAGGCTCCTCCGTCTGCACTATACCTGAGCCAGATGGTTTACCTTCAGCTACCTTTACTCACTGGACTCTTGGACTCCATGGTCCTATCGTGCCTGTGGTTCGAAGCTGTCCCAAGGACTGATAACTGTTCCAGACCTTTCTGTTTCCCAGTAAGGACAGGAGGGCATTTGGTGCACAGCTGGAGCAGAGCTTCCCCTTTAAGTGGAGACAATCACAGAGTTCTCTCAAAAAACCTCACTACTTGTCCAAATTCAAATGCTAATTTAGACACAGGCAGTGAAGACTACTGCTGAGATTCATGGCTCTATGTGTCTAACTTTTCAGGCTAATAACCCTCTGGGAGTTCACAATAGTCTGAGAAGAAGACACACACACACACACGGTACTCTCTCTGACATAGAAATTTTCTTTTTTGTTATCTGAAATTTAAATTAAAGTCATCCAAACTGAAAGAGTTTTTGGCTATGTGCGTGGCATAACAAAAGTCACCACTAGCACGGCACAGCAGCATACCATGATGAACTCTGTCTTTTCATACAGCAACAACATTCCTTCCGTGACGAACCAGGTGCATTTCTGTGATGAAACATGAGAAGACTCTACAAAGAAATGCTAGCTCCGTTCCCTGTAATCCTCTTGGTCATATAACAGCACACATAGAAGGAATTTTCTGATATGTGGTTAAAGCCTCGTCTCAGTCAACTAAAAGATAGAATTTTTTTTTATAACTCGAATTCCCTGTCAGCCATTACTTTGCTTCAAATAGATCACATGGTATTTTTGTTACCTTGCCTTTTAAAAATATATATTAACACTGTGGAAGGAGCAGTTTGAATGAATGGAAGTCTGGTGAATAACAATACATTTGATTAAATACCACACTTTTGTTACTGAGGAGGACAATTTGGTGGTAGCAGGCTCCGTGAACCCTTACAAAGACGGATTGGGCATGCAGCACATCCAAAAAGCCAAGGCTGGGGCATGAAGAGGCAACTCCAAATATTTTCCAAAACCAATTTTCAACCTCTTTCTCAAAATGATGTAGCATGTATAAATCAACTGGGTTGGAGGTAAGCAGTGGCATAAACAGAAAACAGGGTAGGCTGAGTGAAAGATCTCAGCAACGAAAACGTGTGTGTCTTCAGTCGTAAGTACAAGTCATAAGTACAATCCATTGGAAATGGATTTGCTGGTGGGCTGGGAATGAGGTTTTTCCTCCTACCCAGTCAATTTGGCTTCTCTGCTGGCACCCTTCATCACTAACAGGCTGATGAGAAAACCAGCCTTGGGCTCTGACTCCTCAATATATATTGTGGGACAAACTAAGGTACCCACCTCCACTATCTCTCTGAAGAGCTCTTCCCCTCTGAATTAATTGCCACCCAAAGAGGAACAGTTTCTAATATGGCATTTTAGGACAAAGTGCCATCCGGAAACAGTAACAGGCTTGGTCGTGAGAACTGGCCCAGGAGTGGAGCAGACATCCAGAGGAAATTCTGTGTTGTCCCCATTTGAATGACTAGCACTTGCCAATAGAGATTCATACTGTACTCAGATGGGCCACAAGATGCTAGTAAGTCTTGAGCAATACAGCCCTGATCTGGATTTAAATGACAGTCAAATAGGAATGAGACATACAGCCTCTCCCTTGAGTCATCTAATCCTTTTTCTGTGACATGATTTTAATATAATTCTTTGCATTCACATAGCGTGGCTTAATCTGAATTAGCTTTCTAAGCAATATCTGATATGGGCTGATCGTTTAGCCTCTCCAACCTGTTCTCTCTCAGCCAGACCTGATTTTAGGTCTCCTCAATATTTTCTCCTGCTGTTTTGCTGTGACCTTCAGCAGCTCTAGCTCCCTCCAGCTGACCCAGATGCTCTGCCGCTGTAATCTGGATCCCCAGCTCTCCTCCATGGCTCCTTTCAAAGCTTTCAGTAGGCATTCACAGAAAGCTCTTAAAGGGATATAGTTATCATGACATGGAGAAGAAGGAGCTCTCGTCATTAAAATCTGCTTATGACATAGCAGAAAGAGGATAGGAACAAATGGTCACTTTTCATAACGAAGGGAAATTACCACCAAGAATCCCAAAGGTTATGTGCTGGGACTTGTGAAACAGCTACAGATGACAGGAAAAGGAGGTGCGTGTGTAGGTGACAAACTTTTTGTGATGATAAAAAAATGATTTAGTAAAATCAGTTCTAAAGCTGACTGCAAAAAGTGGCTGAGGGATTTCACAGTGCTGAACAGCTGCAAGATAAAATGGCAGATGAAATATAAAGTTAAGATCGCTGTATCACATACAGGAAAAACACTTCTAAGTATACATAAAAGTGGATGGGCTTTATTTTAGCTATTGACATTGGAGAAAAAGAAAAGAATGGGAGTCACAAATAGAAACCATCATTAATTAGACAAATACACTGTGTGCCCACAGTTTTTTGGAGAAAAAAAATTTCTTTTTTTCTTTCTTTTTTTTTTTTTCCAGAAAAGATATGGACAAAGGAAATAAATCTGTTCAAAGCTATGGAAATAGCTCAGAGCCTTTTAACTTGGAAAAGAGATGACTGAGGGAAAATATGACTGAGGTTTATGAAATGATAATGGTTTGGAAAAAGACAACAGATCTTCACTGCTTCTCATAATGAAGGAATGAAAGAGCACCAAAACAAAACAGCCAGCAGCAAATATAAACAAAACAAAAAGAAGTGCTTTTTCACACAGCAGGTAGTTAAACCACGGAACTCTGCCACAGGTGTTGAGGAGACTAAAGCATGAATGGGTTAAAACACCTGCTAGATGAATTCATTCATGCAGAAGTCAATCAAGGGTTATTTAACATATGCTCCAAATAAGTCTTTGAGGTGAAGAAAACCTCCTGGTCCGAAAACCTCCAGCTGTTGATGCTTCAACAGCTGAGGCATCAAGAAATAGAAGAAAGATTGTTTTATATTTCTCCTTTTTCTTACTTTCTTCTTCTGTTGGCCAGTATCAGAGACACGATGTTGAGTTAGAGGAGTCTTTGTTCTGACTCGGTATGGGCATCCTCCTGCAATTAAGGAGAAAAGGCTGTACAGAAACTGTTGGCCAAAAGCGCCTTTATACTTTGAATGAAGAGAAGTAAACACAAGGTCCAGCTCAGGTACTTCTAATATGCAATCAGTACAGCCTCCAAAGAGATTACACAGATGGCAATGATATTTGGAAGTGTAGAAAGTGCATTTCCAGCGCAGAACCATACAAAGAAAATTCTAGCCAAGGAGGAGTCTTGTTCAGATCTTGGCGTTGTCCAGATATTTGGATGCAGAGTTAACGTAAGCGCCTGTGCGAGCCATCCTGCTCAGGGCAATTTTGTGAACCAGCTTCCATGATCAAATACTCTGCTGCATGAGGGAGGAGCTGATGATGATTTCAAATGAGCTATAAATAAACTGAAGAACATTAAATAAACAAGTCACATGGTGGGTGTGATTGAGATTAGCTATTAACAGGAACAATAACAACTTCTCGTGGAGGAAAAATAGAGCACACACAATGATGATTTTGCTAATAGGCCAGGCTTTGTGTCAGGTGTAGGAAGCAGACGGCAACAGAAGGAAATATGAGCTACATGTATTTATTGCCATGGGCATGTTCTGAACGGAGCAAGCCAAAACCACTGTAAGAGACAGGCCAAAAGCTGTTTACATAACTATGGGCAGAAGAAAAAGGAAGGAAGAAATGATCCAAACAGGATGCTGCATTTCAGGACATAAGGTGGGAAGTGTTAGTCACAGCATCAGGCACGCACGTCTTCAGTCCAACGAGAGGAACCGTCTGTGTGAAGGCACTGGCCTGCTTTCCAAAGCTATCTGGTACAGTGTGTTTTGAAAGGGTGCAGTGAAAGATCGTGAAATGAGACTTTGAACGGTGGGACACGTCATGTCAGATGGAAAAGTTAATCTTCCCCTTTGGTACTGAATCACGATGAACAATCTCTCTAAAGTATTGCAAAGTCTAGAAATTTCATCAACTACCCTTTTACAAAACCAACATTCAGTACAAGGCCATTCACCCAAAGAGTTAAAAAGCCACAACTTTTTCTAGAAGGAGTGCTACCAGAAGCTTGGAAATTGATGAAGTTTCTAAGCGCCCAATAATAAAAAAGATTCTAAGAAAATGCAAAAGTAGGTGACGTAAATTCAGATAATCAGCATAACAGATGAATGTTTTTAAGCTATCTACTTCAAAGTTCTTATGTCCCAAAGTTCAGTATCAAATCAAGATTTGAAGGCAAAAGCTACAAAATTACTAAAAATCTGGCAACTCTTACCACTTCTATCAGTAACAGAAATTTCAGCTCAGGGTGTATTTATAGACCAGCATTCTGAATCCAGCTATGACTAACTGATTTTTCAGCTTTACTTTGCTGATTTGGTAGAACTGGCAATAGTATGCATACAAGCAAAGTTTCACCGCTGTACATCAGATTAAAAATATTACTTTGGCCAGGATCTCAGAACTCCAAAAGGAAATGTTTTCTACATCATACAAGGGCAACCCTGATGTATTTGACTTCCAGTTGTTGCAGAAGAATTCCCTGAGAATACAAAAAGAAAGCTCAGCATCTCTTTAGCTTCAGAAGTCATGCTTAGAAAAAGTAGTGCTTTAGTGAGTTCATTTGTGTCATGACTAATTTCCTCAGTTTTTAATAAAATTGAGATGTGAGCATTTCTTCCAAAGGCAGTGTGTCCTTTATACACTTATATAACCCATAAACACTTCAGAGGAGTGAGGACCAGTCCCTAAGGCCACCGTGGCTTGTCTCGGTGTTGCGTGCCTCACACCAGTCCATCACACCTCCTGGAAATGAGGTCCGGGTCTGTCATATGTTGTTGCAGAGCTGAAGTTACCCTGCCAAGGCAAGTCACTGATCACAGAACCTCGGGGCAAGTATTTTTGTTGTTTGCTTTCCACAGAGGGAGTCGAAGTGAAGGGGCGTGGGCAGCTTTTACAGCAACAGGAAGGATCCGTCCTTCACGGTGACCCAAGAGTGGATATGGGTGAACCGAAGGATGAACATAAACCTTAATGAATGTGAGTATATGTGGGGGTGACGGCTGAGGAAAGGGATGGAGAGGGTCAGCGTAGAGTGACAGTCTTTACACAATTCATCTTTCTACATGGGAGAGATGGGATCTGAGCCATTGACAGGTGAAGTCAGAAAGCACTCTTGGAGCACTGGTCTTGAAGCACAAAGGAACAGTCACCTTGTAAAGCTGACGCGCAAAGACTGGCTGCCTCCTCAACCAAAGATATGCTGCTGCACTTGCAGCTCCCAACTTTGACTACAGCTATCTCTTGCATGTGTGAAAATATAGAGAGACGTTTAGTCTCTCCTCTTCGTTAGTGGCAAAGCTGCTCACCTTTGGCTTTCTCAGTTTCAGAAAAATAGGTCTGATGTACCGCACTGCTTTGCGAAACTGCAAAGTTGTCACATCCCATCACAGAAACAGTGGTCTCTTAAAATGGATAGGTCACCGAATGAGGCTGAGGTTTCCAAGGCCAGGGCATTGCTACTTAGGTTAATGAAGCAGGCAGTTTTCTATTTGTTTATGCCAATAGCTGCATATATCACAATCCATTAAGGAGGCTTTTCTGGACGGTCCTGGTTCATAGGATGCCATTTTGGATTTTACTGTTCCTGATGGTGAGTATTAGGGAAAGCTTCCCCAGGGTTTGTCTTCTATCATTGAGCATTTAGTTGGCATTAAAAAAAACAAAAAAAAATATGAAACAAACAAACAACAAAAAAGAAGAAATCTGTCTGCGGCAGACACCTAGCGAGGCAAGTTTCATCCTAAACAGCTAAAGGGTTATATAATTACAGTCAACAGAAAGCAGTCTTATCTGGGAAATGTCAGGCAGCTTTATTTACAGGCTGTGATAGGAACTCAGTCCCTGCCACAATATGCTCTGACATGTTTCTTCTGCCTTTTATTGTTTCATCTGTGTAACTTTGTGACCTGATTTTACACTGGTTGTATTAGTCTGGTATTGGTCTTCTGTAAAATCAATGGGGATGCTGAATTAAAAAATATACATTAAAAAGTAGGGGTTTGCCAACATAATGTTAATGACTTGTCAAGAAAGCTAAGCTTGGCATGCGAAGGCACCTTTCTTTGGCTATCCAAAATAATTTCTACAGTAATTGGCTTCCTTCTCACATTTTTGAAGAATGTATTCCTGGTACAGTACTATACAACTGACAATTTATGCTCCTCATCACAGTAGGGAAACTGCAGGAAAAATAGTGCCCAAGACACATTGGGAAAAAATGTCTATAACATACCTACTAGAACTTCCTTAAGCCACTTTATTAAAAATTAAAAGGTGAGGATACTGTAACGAATCATTCAAATCAGTAAAGCCCAGGCTTCTCTCAAACTGCAAAGTCACTGCAACAGTCAATGAATGGAGAAGTTATTTCCCTAGGTGACTGTAAAATAACTTCTACAAAACAATCTGCAGCTATTGTGGAAGAGCTGTTTTTAGCAGCTGCATTGTCCTAAAGGGACACCAAAGAGCCGCAGCTCTGGATTTTGGCATGCCACCCCTTGGATTTGTGCCTACATGTGCACTGACCTGGAAGGTGATGTCCTCTGACTTTGAGAAGGAGTGGGAAGTGGTGACAACCAGAACAGGGGTCCAGCCAGTTGCTGGTGTCATCTGCAACATCTGCACATCTCCACTGCCGAGTCCTGGCAGTCCAGAACTGCCTGTGCATGCAAAAGGGATGCTCCTGCGCACCTCCCATGCAAGGAGAGGAGCCTTGCAGGTACTAGGAAACAGAGGAACTATAAGGCAAACAGTCATACACCTTTCCCACTCTGTGGAAAAGAAAGAAGTCCAGACTATTTTCTAGTCTGGTGGTCAAGGATATTGCCTGTAAGGACTGACAGCTAATGCACAGAATCTGTATCATAGATAAGGAAACATGGTTTTTCCATCAGCAACACAGTTCATCACATAAAAGAGAACAAAAAATAGAAAAAATAGTGCTGGGTAGTGACCTCCTGTAGTAAAAAAATTATGCTAATGCAATAAAAGATACAGGTATAAGAAAGTGCTGCATTAGCAATGAATGGATGAATAATCTCCACAACTGTGCTTCAAAAAACTCCCTATCCAGTTATTTTACAGAAACCTTTATGAGAACATAGAAACCTGTGCTGGGTGATCCTAGGGCAGTATGACAGCTTACAACAGCCACAGGACCCAAACCACCAAAACAACAGGGCAGTCACACTTCCGTGGCCTGTGATACTCTTCTTGTGCCAGATCTGCTGTGGGCCAGCTCTCCTGCACATCTATCTCTGTTCACGCCTCGCTATTCCACTCAGAGCTGCAAGTCCTTAAGCCTTAGCTTAAGGAGAGGAGAGAGGGAAAGGCCAGAGGTGGGCCATGGCCTTTATCATCCACAGATGGACAGTGCTCTCCATGGAACTGCCTCATGTTGGGAATCAATGAGAGGTGCGTGTTTTTGAGGAACGTGGTAAAAGAAGAGATTGAGAAAGAAGGGAGCAACCCAATCACCCTTTCCAAAGCAAGCCACACTTGCCTCATGTTCCCTCGTGTATGGTGGTTCCTCTGTTCCCTTTCACTCCTGCAGAAGTTGTCGTGGCTTGTGTTGACACTGTAGAGCGGCATCCTCCAATGCTCGGTTGCTGGCAGACTTCTTCAGAAGGACTTGAGTTCCTCCTAGCTTGTTGACTGGCTTTCCCATTGTGCTCTATGCAGCTTAATCACATGCTGTCAGACACTAATGGGGACGCTAATGAACTAATTAACATTTATGGGTAGCTGAGCTTCCTGGGAAGGCAAGGGGAGCTGCTCTCCACGTATGTCACTAGGACAGCCTCTGCTCCCAGCTTAATCAGAGATTTCCACCTGGTGTTTTTTTCTCTTTCGCAAACCTTGATGGAATAGAAGGATCATGTGAACTAAAGTTGGGAAGAGATATACAGCACAGTCCTTCTCACATCACAGATCCCAAGAATGTGCATCCATCAATGGGACAGGCAGTGGTGGGGAAGAGAAACAGAGGATCAGCCACCTGAGTACAGCCATGCGTATCCCATAAATCACCCTAAGAGGTTGGGCTTGATCCTTGTGGTAGAAAGTTTTAGAGGAATTATATGTTTCTCTTGCCTATTGGCCACAGCAAGAACAAGGAATTAAATGCCTGATACATGAGATACGATAGGCAAATTAATTGAGTGTGAAAGGACATCTTCAAAAATGGATTCCAGGTTTTAGGCAAGACACAGCTTGTCCAGGAAAGCCAAAAATGCAATGGATATTATCTTCAAGGAAATACTGATACTGCTGTAATGACACGTTTATGAAAGAGTCTAGGTGTTAAAACTGAAAGAGCTCTGGCTAATTCAGAAATGGGGAAACATGCACAAGGCCTACTAATGGACTGTATCTCTGCAAAGTTAAAAAACAACATATGGGACAGAGCTGCCAAATTCCAATGTGTGATCTGCGCTTTGGAAGAAGACACCAGATATGCCAAACTCCAGTTCTTGCTACGCTATTTTTGCCTACAGCTGAAATGGAGAGATTTCCCTTGATTAAAATGCATTTTAAATCTGGCCCAGTATTCACAGGATCTATTGGGATATCTGGGATATTCTTCTAGGAATGTTAAAGTGAAGAATTGGAATGAAAGAGGGGAGAGAAAGGGGAGTGAAAACTGTTGGAAAACAGATAAGCAAGGGGGGGGAAGAGACAATTAGGGAATCTCAGAATAAGTATGTAGGCAAGAGAGACACTACACAAAAATAGGTGAGAAAAGGCAACCTAATGAAAGAAAAGAACATTTCTATTCACCTCTCTGTGTGCTTTCTGATAATGTCAGAGGGACAAGGCATTACCCCTAGTAAAACTGTCTTATGGTTATAGATTGGAAATATGCTGGTGCACATCAGGGAATAGTCAAAGAATGACTATATGTGTTTTGTGTGGTTTGAACAACTGACGGTTTGATAAGAAATACTGGAGATACCCATCCAGCTCTGTATAAGCTTTCAGGGCGGGGGGGAAGAAAGATGAAGAAAGTGATGAATTTTGGTGCAGTTGCCACTTCTTTTGAGTGTCATGCAGTTCTGATCCTAAGACAGGACTGCAATTTGTTAAAAATGTGCTCCTGTCTCCTATGTGGCTGTGCCCTATCAATCACCGCAGCAGTGTTAGGATTTCTGCGTGCAGGTACAACACTGCCTTGTCACAGGGTTGCCATACGACTTTGAGGAAAGGACAGTCCTAAAGCAGGGACGTTTTTAAGGAGATTATACATAAATTTCAGGAATCGTTACCTTAAAACCAAACCTAGTTATCGGCAAAGAAGGGGCCTGAATAAAATGAAAATAGTAAACAATATTTTAAACAGTTGATTTCAATATTACTAAATAAAATTCTAGTTTTTTCCCTGTGATTGGATTTGTTTATGAATTATTTTGTTACTGGGATAAAATGGGAAGCTGGGAACTGGTAAAGCTGCATGATAGTAAGGATCAGTTCTTCACTCTGCCACTTATTCTATGCACAGCCATACACAGATCACATTACAATTTCTGTGCCTTGGTTTCCCAGCGAGGTAAGGAATAGCTCTTCCTATTAATAACATCATGATTACTTTACAGGAGTGAGATGAGGCATTAGGAGTTTTCAGATCCACTGATAGTAAATGCTAAAAGAATTTCAAGTGTTGTTATCACAGTAACTGGGTTTCCACAGAAGACAATAAACAAGCCGAGAGAAAACAGGAAATAATAACACTCTTGAACGACTGACCTGACTTCCCCAGACACAATTCCTCCCAAAGAAGCTGGGACTGGTTTTTTGTTTCTCTTGAGTTAGTATTGCTTCTCATCTTTGCTGCTGCACACCTTATACCCAGACTCTGTTAGCTGCATAGCCAAAAAGGTGAGGGGGGTGGAGGAGCCGCGCTGCTTCACCCCATCTCACACCAGCCAAGCACATACCAGCTAATGCCAGCTGGGCAGCTGCTAGACCTTCATCTGCAGTGGCAAATCTGTGTTTTCTCTCTTTGCATTAAAGCTGTGGAGAGGCAGAAATAACTGGGGCAAAGTTCTTAAAGGCAGGATTGCGTAGCTTTTATTCCCTTGTTGCATAACACGTTATGTGAGTGCCTGAAACACCAAGTTAAGACTTATCTTGAATTTAATGATGCAATTGCCCCATTCCATAGCAAACTGCAGGAATCACTAATTACATCTCTTAGAGGCCAAGCTATTCAGCTTACATCAAAAGAGAGGCTGGAAAAAATAATTACTGTTAACAAGTGAAGTGAAACTATTATGCAGACTTCCCCAGTGTGCAGAAGCTGTAAGCCTTAATCTGAATGAGATGGAGGATAACAAACAGCAAATGGTGTTAGAGCACGTGGAATTTCCTGTGCCTTCTCTTAAAAAAAAAAAAAAAAAAAAAAATCTGAGAGGTCAATGCAAAAAATAGGAGCACAGATTTCTGCCCCAGGGTCATAAAGACAAATTGGGATGCTGATGAGACACTGTTCTCTGCAGGGCCTCTGAGCCAGAGGAACAAATTAAATTATTGCCATCAACCAGGCCAGCCAAAGACCAGCTCGAAGACCCCTTCCCTTTTCTACTCTGCCTGCTTCCCACTGGTCCTGTCAGCTCAGATGTCATGAAGAAAATTCTCCTCCTTCTCTGGTGAGGAGTGAATGTGTGCTGTAAAGACTGGCTTGAAATAAAACTGGGCTGCCCGCCAAACCTGGATTCAGGGCTCCGTGTTGTTCTAAAATGAGCACATTTACCTTCCCCCGCGTGGTGAGAGCCCATCCCACGGCTGTCTTCATCCTCTCCAACGTTCTCTCTGCTCACCTCCAGTGCCTCACCCCATACTGTACCCTGCCTCCCAAGCCTCACCAGTACTTCTGCAGGGCAGTGCTGGTCCTAACACTGGCTCAGTCTTTGCGCAGGGCACTGTAGAAGAGATCTGGGAGCTGCAAACCCACCACCTCCCACAAGAACACATCTGTTGCTCCAGCATCACTACTATCTTGTGCCACAGCGCACATCAAGCTGTCTTTCCTTCCAAGGGAAAGAGGCCTTCAATTATCTTGAATTAAAGCCTCCACATCAGCAGCGTGGCTTGGCAGGATGCGGGACGGGGCAGGGTGGCACATGGCAAGGTCCTTACAAGCACATGGTTACGGCAGTCATCAGAGTATTTATGCCTGAAGCTGGATCTAAGTGTAAGCCTAAGTCTTGGTCTTTTGTTTCATTAATGGGGATGTTGCAATCACTGTTTGCGGTAAGAAGAGATTTTTTTTGACATCTCAGGTTGTTAATTTGCTTTGAGGCATCTGAGTCCTTTTGAGTATTAGCTAGGGAGAGAGTTCAGTAGAGGATCTTTCAGGCATTCAGTGAATATCCTTGTTGTCTTTACACACCATCAAAGACAGAATGTGGGGCCAGATGAGCTGTCAATCAGACTTTCTGTAGCAACTGCTATCATCTTAAAAAAAAAAATAGAACCCAAAAGCTGAATTGGAAACATTTTTAATTTACAGAGGGAACTAGAGAAAACATTTTAGGAGAGGGATGTTGCAGAATGGGAGAGAGCTGGAACAGCAAAGCAGAACTGAAACCTCACCTGCCATACTTTATGAGACAGTGAGAGAAAATAGCAGTGAGTTATATCGGTAGCAAGGTGACCCAAAGTGCTTTCACGGTTGAACTCACAACTTCCACAAAATAGTCATGGTTTAGGGCCTGTGAGCCAGAAATAAATTTAAACCTTGTATTTTTTACACTGCCAGCAGTATTCCTTTCTTTCTTCTGTATTCTCCTGTCCTTGCCGAGTGTGACACTTGGAGCCTGTGATCCGCGGGACTGTTAGAGAAGAGAAGCAGGTGTGATGATAGCTTTAGTCTATTTATATCTACTTGAAATGTACCTCAACCTTGAAAATTCTCCCAGGCTCTTTTCTCTCTTTTTCAAACAATGTCATTGTTGTGGATGGCAACATACCCAGTTGGGAATCACTTACTATAGCCATGTGAAATACAGCTTACAAAATTTCAGATGGATACAAAAGCAGTCAGGCAATGGAGATAGATCTAGAGGTACCTGGTCAAGTGGAATCAAGCTGTGAACAGCAAGGGAAATAGTCATCGCAGAGCACCGGATGACTCAGCACCGCCAAGAATTTCAAAAGCAACAACTTAGAGGTGGGCTTCAGAAAGGCTTGAGAGTATTACAGCCTCATTGTTTTCCTCCTCATGAGGCTCTCCCACAATTCAGACAGGACCTATCCCTTCCCTTGAGTTCAATCCACTTTCTTCAGCATTCCCAGATGTCCTGTAACTCTTCCAGGTTCATTTCCTGTGGTTTCTTTACTTCAAATGCTTCACACAGCACTCTTGGGCATGTTAGCAGCACCTGTATGTAGGTTTACCGGGTAACTTCAGACCACTCTGGTTCCTTCATTATCTTTCTTCCTCTGTTTTTGCCCTCTTGGCTCTCCTTAGCTGAGATGCAAATATGCTAAAATGCAAAGTAGTGCTCAGTATGCTCTGGGGCTTCCCCAGTGCCACAACATTTTAGACAGCAACCCAGAGAGCACTCTTCAAAACACCAGTCAGCCCAACTCTGGGCTGCACCCCATATCTGGGAGGTGCGAAACCCTAAGCTCAGGCTGAGAAGTGCTCCTAACTTCTCTAATTGTCCATCAAATGTTTATGCTTGGTCCCCTGTACGTGCCCCCAGGGATTCATCCAACTGCTGAAAACCCGCTGTTGTCCATTCTGCCATTTGGCTACGGCGAAGAACAGTGAAATAGGAACTCAAGGAAACAAGTGCTGTATTGTGAGACTTAACATAAAAATTACCAGCAAGCAGCGCGTGTGGGAGCCCTGCGAGCAGCTGACAGAAATGCCTCCTTCACGCTGGTGGTTCCCCCGCAGTGGGGTGACGCGCGGGTAGCCGGCTCCGTTACTTTAGCAGATAGGGCCACAGGTAATGTCGTGTGCACCCCGGCACCCTGCCCTCCACCTTTACATTTAACGTGGGTGCGGGGAACCTCATCAGAGTACACCAGATATCCAGTGCCCCTCACGCAAGACTTACAGAATAGGACCACACATATTTGCTCAGAAAGTAGAGAATGGCCAGTAACTGATCAGTAAGGCAGGAATAGGAGAAGTTCTTCACAGCAAATGATATTTAGCACTCCTGTTTCTAATCAGTCTCCATAGCACAAGTTTCCCATATCTCACAGGAACCATATACTCACAGCAGAAAAGATGAAACCATGGTTTTTGCTTTTCAGAAACTGGGTCGGGCTGGGCATTCTCTTCCTGGCACAATGATTCTCTTCTTTTATGACAAACACTGACCACTTCATCAAGGCAAGTCCTTTTAATCTGTATAAAGAAGCCATATCTTGCATTCAGTCTTCTCTGTGACAAATTTAAGCTTATTTGAGCTATTTGTGTTCTTTATTGCACAGCAATTATCCTGCAGTGAAGGGATGGACTTAATGACCAAACAGGTAATTTCTGTTGCTAATTTCTTTGCTTATATCTCAGGAGGGTGCATGCTGAAAATTCTTTTTAATAAAAAGAGCTTTCTTAACCTAGTGCACATAATTACACCACTGGTAAAGCACAGATACGTTCTACTTTTTTAATAAATGACTCATGATTTTGCCTGCCTTGCTTTTCAGATGCTGAATGTGATCCATCTTGTAGGGATCTGATTCTTAAGAAGCCTTAAGCACGGCTTTTGAATATGTGGTCCCTTTGAAGTGTTATAAACTGTCTAAACCAAAAGCACCATAAAACTAGTTGATTGAAAATTTCATCTGCAGTTACACTATCTTTCCATACTGTAGCTGAGGTCAGGGGGAACTTTTTTTTAACAAAGGCACTTGGCTGCACTAGTGACCTGACAAGAGACAGTCATTAAGCTTAGATGGCAGAGGACAAGCAGAAAATGGTGGAATCAACAGAAAATACGAGCTCGTGCCCGATAATTTATTGCCACGTGTAAATTTATTGGTAGCCTCAGTGAGAATCTGACAAAGCTGGTCTAAGGACAGAATGAGGATTGCAAATCATAGCCTTGGGGTTTTTTCCCTGCTGTAACTGTACAGCATTAGACAATGACAGTGACTCACAGCCTTATGTGTAGTTCAGGCTACCATATGTGTCAGATATAGTCTCTTTCCACTAAAATTGTGCCTGGGCAGAATGAGAGGATCTTTCCCATGATTTCTGGGCAGCTGGCATTATTTCTCACTAGCTCCGACCAGGCTGTCATATATCCAGAAAGCTGGGATATTTCCTCAAAGCATCAATAGATCAGATGTGCAGCGCTTGACGTGCAGGACCAACACGAATATGTGGATGGTTTAGCTCATAACCCTACCCTTCTCAGGAGCATCAGCTGATGAGCACATGTGTACACACTCAGCAGAGTGGGACATATCCTAGAAGCACTGAATACTCTATATGGCTCATCACACTTAGCCGAGTCTCACAACTTGGGGAGTGTCACATGCGTTAATTTAACAAATCCAATACAGAGGCAGTATAATTTTCTGAGCAGATTAAAAAGGTTGCTTCCCAGTGACTAATCATGCCAATGCGCACCTACCGGCACGTTAACTGGAAACCGTAGCATGACAAATATGAAAAAGGAATGACACATACAGTGTTTCTATGAGGAGTTCTCGAAACTGTCAAGATGTGCAAATTTTTTCACAAATATTTGAATAAAGAGTAGAGAGATCTTTCCCCTGGCAGTGAGTCAAATTATCTACAAGTGTATTTTGGTGATTTCAGGACAAAGATAACATTTCCTTATATAGCTGCATCAGAAAGATGCTTTAAATGACTTCTGAAGACTGTGAATTTCTATCTTCGGAGAGTGCATATGAATCTGTGACCTGCACAGCACTTCAATTGACAGCTGCCTGAACCTAGTCAAGACCTCGTGGACATTACCAATAGAGAGTGCCGATCAGGCACCATATAAAGGAACGGAAAAACCAGACCATTCTCTTTTAAAATCACCTTGTCACGGCGCAGGAGAGCTTTGTGTGGAGAGACGCCATGCCAAGTTAATGACAAGCATCTACTCAGACGCCCGCTGTCCTAAACAACTTGGCATGCTGTAATCATTGAGCAGTCCCGGGGTGAAGCTGGGGAGGAGAAGGCTGATGGCTGGTTGGGGAGGCAAACGGCACCCACGGGGCAGCCGCCGGTCAGGGGACGGATCCTGCCAGGGGAGGCCAGGTAGCAACGGGGTGTCTCACTGGCCCTCTTCCCCGTGAGCTCTGCCGGTGGCAGACAGCTTTAAATCGCCTCTCAAGTGGTACATAGCACTCCCCTGCTGATCCTCTTTACTTTTTTGGGCTGGCTCCCAGCACCTAGCAGCCATGAGAGGTTGCCAGCATTTCGTGATGCTGCTCCCACTCTCCCGGGAGGAGCTGGGAGCCAGAGGAAGGTGGGCTGAGGAGCAGAGCTCAGCCTCTTTGGCGTACAGCACTAAAACTGCAGGGTTGGCAGGGACGGGAAGGATCTCGCCAGGAGAAGAGTAAGAAAGATTTTTCATTTCGCATTTCCACTTTGTTTCTGATCACTTGCTCTGTTATAGGCTGAAGTGCCAGTGCGTACTTCAGCGCAGAAAATGGGAGGCTGAGACGGAGCCTGATCTCAGTTGTTGCTAAGAGAGTAACCTAATTTGCAGCAGATGGTGTTTATTGTTACTTCCCATCTGCATGAGGATTAAGAATTCTTCTCAGAAGAAAACGGTGCAGCCTGACAGCATCCTGGTAGGAAGGGGCAAAATTAATTCCAATCAAATATAGCTTTTCTCAGAAAAGACAGGTTTTTCTGGACCTTTGGGTAAGCGTAACTTAAATAAAGTTTAGGATTTTTTAAGAAATAATATCACTCTAAGTTTCTAGCTGTGCAGAGTCATTTTTAAAAAAGTACAGGAATGGAGTCAAGTAAAGGTTAAGCACATTGCCTCCAATCAAAAAGGAACTTAATGTCAGAGCTGAGATTAAAGTTTCAGCTCTCCAAGGTCTTAGACCAGGATGCAGTCCCACAAAGGAACTGACAGCACATCTTGTAAGCATCTGTCCTTGGCCAAAGCACTGATAAAAGAGAGCTATGGGTATGCTGTCTACGAAGGATCAGTCTCTTAAAACTGCAGATGTCTCTCACATTTGGCTCCCATTTACCGATGCTGCCTCATGGCTCAGCATGTCTTTTTGTACATATTAGGAAACTAAATTTTTGTTCTATAATTTGGTATAATCCATCTGAAGTCATAAAAGTTATACCAAGGTGATTAGTACCTTGAGCCTCATTATAGTCTGCCTGGGGTTTTTTTGTATCCCATACTGTAAAATTCACACCTTGCATACACCACTGCCCCTATCACTTTCAGTTGTGCCCGGACTTTAATGAGCACACAAACATTAACACGACTACAACTTAGAAACAGGGATGAAACTTTAAAATGGAAATGGAAGGAACTGACAGTGGACAAAGCAAAAAAATAATAGTATTCAAAACAGATATAGCAAAAGAACAAAGAATTAAGTGATAATTTGATCAAATATGTGTTCATGTACAATGGCAACTTGCCTTAATATGTGGGCCCGTCCCCAGACTGTAATGGTTATACTGTATTTAGAGTGTACCTTTACTTCTGCTCTCTGTGTGCTTGCTTATAGACTGATTTTGACCGGCATGCCCTCTTTTCCTTCCTGCAGTTTATGTCCTGGAAGAAAAAGCAGAGTCTGGCTATTTTTTCTGGCATTTCTAGAAATCAGGCAGCCGCTGGCAGATGGCTGGTGGTGCATGAGCAGATTGACTGTATATGTCAGGGAATTTGTGGCATTCCAGGCAACGGGAATGTGACTGAGGCCAGTGGACCTGACCAAAACACCTGCCTGGACCACAGTAGACAGCCATCCCTTGCATGGTGGCTGCACAGCTGATCTGTACATTCCCAGCAAATCTGAAGCAGCTGGGGTATGTCTGATATCTGGCATATGTGCTGCATAAATAGAAATCTCTCTCTAGGGTTTCTTGAACAGAAGTCTGGAAGTCCTGCACACATCTGTAGCAGGTATTTTAGGGGTTGCTAATTTAATACAAAAATCATGGCAGCATTAAGTTGTTTGGTATGTTGTCTTCTTGAGACTTGCAGTGCAGAAGGCACAGCAGTGGTGGCACCTGCATATATGGTGATGTTGGCCAGAAGATGCTTTGCCATCTTAAAGTACACTTATTAAAATCCTCAGATGTGTATTTTTCCTCTTAACTGTTTTATACAATAATGGCATATCTGAGCCTTTTTCATTGTTTCCTCTCTTGTGGTGTTACTAGGTCGACTCGGTGTATGTGAGTGTACACCTATGTGCCATATCCATTCTACACACACCACAGCTCACACATTTTCCCATGCAGAATTTCTCTTCCAGCTTGGTTATGCTCATGACTCTTAACTGAGCTGTGCAAGAAACTCTGCAGGCTTTGTTACTCAGGCTCTTATAATGGAGGATCTGTTTGCTACCCAAAAAGTCATCAAGTTCAACACAACTTGGCGATCCCAACCAGTTCTATGCTTAAAATTGATAAAATTTGCTCCCATTTCACACAGAAATGCTTCTGCTCCAAACTTCGTGCTCTTTAAGTCTTTTTTTTTACCATTTGGAAAAACTGCACCGATTTCCATGTTTCTGCGAACCATTAGTGACATCCAGTGGCTACCAGTGCAAATGCTAAAAATGCATAACCCCTATTGTCAAGGGACACCTAAACTTCCATCTCTTTCTCTAACAGATAGCTATTAGAAAAAGGAGAAGGGAGAAAAATTTGTGTTTCATGGCTCTTCCACAACATATTCTTATTGTGGATTTGATTAAACCTCACTAAACTTGCAACATACAACTGTGAGCTTTCCTTTGTGATAACTGTAAGAAACTATAGAGCTCCCCAAAGAAAGCAAGTGGCCAAAACCATGCCATCTCCAAACAAAATGCAGATATAGATCACAATGCAAAACAAACAAACATGTGAAACCACTGAGAAATATAAACCAGATACTACATATAAGAGTGTCACTAGGTAGTGTGCCTAGTAAGACAAGCTGAAGAAACAATACGGAATGAAAGAAAAGCAACAGCAGTGATCTTCTGGACAGTCATAGCATCATAGAACCACAGAACTAAAGAATCATTTGGGTTGGAAGGGACCGTTAAAGATCGTCTAGTTCCAACCCCCCTGCCATGGGCAGGCACATCTTTCACCAGACCAGGTTGCTCAAAGCCCCATCCAACCTGGCCTTGAACACTGCCAGGGATGGGGCAGCCACAGCCTCTCTGGGAAACCTGTTCCTGTATCTCACCACCCTCGCAGTAAAAATTTTCTTCCTTATATCCAATCTAAATCAACCCTCTTTCAGTTTAAAACTGTTGCTCCTTGTCCTGTCTCTACAGGCCTTGGTAAAAAGTCTCTCTCATCTTCCTTACAAGCCCCTTTATATATTGAACGGCTACAAGAAGGTCTCCCGGAGCTTTCTCTTCTCCAGGCTGAAAAAACCCCAACTCTCTCAGCCTTTCTCCATAAGAGAGGTGTTCCAGCCCTATGACCATTTTCATGGCCCTCCTTGTGAATAATGTAATCCCGATGAAAAGCTTTACAGGCACTTTTGGGCAGAGTGCTGGCTAAAGGAGGTTTGGATCCCCAGACCAATACATTTGTGCTGTTGTTTGAATCGTCTTGTCTTAAAAAAGGTAGGCTTTTGTACTTTGTTGTAATAAGCACAGTATCTAAGAAATAAACAACTGTAGCATCTGTTTCCACTCCTGATGGAAATAAGTTGATAGTCACTGAATTTGGAGTAAGAGTGTACTGAATCAGATATAGGCAGTTACCTAAGTTCCAGTTTTGCTACTTTTGTGCTGCCTGGGGTATCACTGAACTCCAGTTAGCCAGCTAACAAGTCAACAACCCAGAAGAAATTTTCAGATGAACTCAAAATAATTAAGTCCCATTTTGAGAGCTTTTCTCGCTGTCATCGTGAGCATGTCAGGAGGAGGAGAAGGTGGAAACCCACAGCCTTTTTTTAGTTCTTATTTGGGGCACTGAGGCAGGATGTTGCAAGTTAAGCAGCTCCTTTATGCTATGATTTGTTTGCACACAGCAACTCAAGCATAAGAGAGCTGTCAATCAATTGTTTATATCATAGATACAAAATCGTATTTTAATATAATCACAAAACTATGGCATTACTGCATTTTATAGTTGGCTTCCAAGACCCATCACTTGAGGAATCTGCAAACTTCTTTACCTTGTTCATTTAGGACCAAGGCTTTTTTAAGCATGACTGCAGCCTCACTCGCAGGAGCAGGATTATTTGCACCTTTGGAGTTAGGCACATGCTGCGGTGACTGACAGTTATCACAGAAATCAGCAGCATTCACTCATTGACTTCTGCATTCAGGACTGCAACCAGGGACATAAACTCTTCTACCTGTATTCATGTAAGCAATTCCATTCCCAAAAGAAAACAAAATAAAGGCACTCAGCAAGATGCCAGTATTATGTAAACACCCTTTTCTGCCTTGAACTTCTATTTATTAATTGGTGTTCATTGTTTTTAACATCTGCTGAAAGCAGCTAACACAGAACTTTTCTTCCACAATTTTGCCAGAGACACAAGTGATACATTGATGGAGATACCATTCTAGGAAGGCAAGATATTAAAAATAATTAATCAGCAATGGCATGTTAGCTTGTCTAATACTATCTAAATTTCCTGAAGGTTCTTGGTATCTGGAGTGCTTACCACAAATTAATTGTAGTATCTCTGTCCCTGCATGCAGCACACCGTCACGCTTTTCTCCTTCATCATAAATTGTACATAATGCCTTCAGCTTTTTTAGAACAATAAAAGCAGAGAGAAATCTTAAGAATGTGGTGGGAGGTAAACCTAGCTGCCTTCCTTCCCAATTTAACTGATATATACTGAAATGGAAGTATTTCCAAGACAGTGGATTAGTCATTGGCAGCCTTCAGGAAAATGATGATACAATTACATGAAACATCATTTGTCATATCATTACGCATCCCTTGAAATGTTCTTTATTTGAGAATAAGAAGGGATGCTGGAATCTTTAAAATTCAACACCCACACAAGAACTAAAAGTAGCTCTTCTACTGTCTGGCACCTACATCATTCCTATTCAGATAATAGCAATAATACTGAGACAGACTTTCAGATGCTCTCTCATAATTCATCTAATGGTTCCATTAATGATATGTTATCCAAAAACTGCAGATTAAATAGTGATTATAGTTTTCACAAGAAATCAGTAAGTGTCATGGCTTTGTGGTTGGGAAAGGATGATGGGGAAAGGAGTTTAAAACTGTGTTTTCGAAGCCTGGAAATCTTGGAATGACAGTGAAGAGAGGAAAGGAAAGGAAAGGGATGAAGGGGCTTGTAGTATAAATAAACTAAGTAGTCCTAGCACAAAAATAATGGAAGTAAAGAGAGCTTTGTATGACTCTTTGGAATGGCTAATTCCCTCAAAGCTTTGCTAGTCTCCTCCGTCTTGCAGAAACTTTACTTTGTGCACCACTGACCCAGGTGAAGATGACTGTTCAGGGACAGCGTGTGGAAATAACCCATGAGTACTAATTCTGGTTTTACTGTTAACTTACTGAAATTGCTATATTGCAGTTTCCATTGGCAAATTATTAAATTCTGCAAACTTCATATTTAATTCACGCTGACATCGATAAATACGAAGACTGCAAAGAGCTCACCAATAAATAAATTCAAGTGGAAGCATACTTTTTATTTCCTCAAGGAACTTCGTAATTAGAGTTTTGTAAACAAAAACATAAAAGGCAACAGTTGGTCTTTTTAGGGCAAGTTTTGTCTTAGCTAATACACAAGACCTTAAAAAAGTAGGGGTAACTCCTTTGTTAAGGAGTTAACATTAAAAACTGGTTAGAATTTTAATTTCAAGCATCCAGCTCATTAAGTTAAAAAGATAGCCGAGCAGTAATGTGGTTTTGTTCCTGTACCAGAATGTAGACATTTAAGTATCACAACATAAGAAAACCTTTTTGATCTGATACATATAGTCATAGCTATCGCAAAAACGTGCCAGTGTGGATTTATGTGGTGGGTGTATCTTTTCTGCTCTCTAGCTGACAACACGTGACAGCTGTAAACCATGCCTGCCAACATTTGAGATCTCTGAGGGCTGGATGCTGTGAAATGTGTCAGTCTTGAAGAGCTTTCCAAAGGGACAGGGTGAAAGGAAACAAGGGCAATTAGCACGCAAGAAGCCAGCCAGCAGGTGCACGTGTCCACCATGTTCTTCGCTGAACTGCTCGGCTCTCCATACTTCTTTATAACTCAGGGAAGTCCTAACGAACTCAGCGCCAGCCGTGAATCACTGGCACGAATCGGTGCTGGTTACAGGCCAGCTGGCCTCTGCGGAAGCACTGCTGGAGTTAGGTGGGGATGTACACATTGGCTCTGCCGAAATCCTAGCTGCCCGGGAGGTCCAGGGGGGTCTCCAGCCCAGCGTACAGCTGCAACACCGCTGAACCCACATCTGTCAGGCTTGAGGAGTCTTCTCCACCCTTGCCAGCAGAGCAATCGGCAGAGCTACAGCGGATGCGCCTTTACAACTGTTTGGTAAGGTGCTGGGCTCGCTCCTCATTTGAGCTTGCAGAGATAAAATTAAATCCATAAAATGTATGTGAAAGGAACAAGATCGTTTGCTGTCTTCCATCCTGAGGTGGCAGACAGCAGGGAGGCTTTTTAGAGCTAAATTTGTCTTCACTGAGGCCTAAGTGACCTTGAACAAAATATTTTGAAGGAAACAAGACCCTAACAGAAGAGTCTGCTGAAAAGCAGGAGGATGGAGGAGGTAAATTATGCTCTGACTCAACTCCTGATGCTCAGGACCACGTGGGCACAAACTGCAATAAATTAAAAAGCGAGGAAAAGCTTTTTTCACTGTTAAGAGCAGTCAGACCCTGGCACAGCTTGCCCACAGATGCTGTGCGGCCTCCACCCCTGGCGATACCCAAACCCTGAGGGGACAAGGCCCTGGGCCTCCAGCTCTGAGTGACCTGCTCAGGGTCCCGACCATGTCCTGGAGCCCCTTCACATCTCCACAGCCCTGGGTCTCCATGGCTTGTGCCACAGCCCTGACAACCGGCCCCCGCAGCTTTACGTGACCAGGTCAGTTTTACACGCTGGGGGCCCGCCGTGGGACACCAGGCACCCACTTCAGCAGCACAGCCCAGCTCCCCCGACTCCACAGGGCGGCAGAAACCAAAAGACTTCCTCCGAAGAGGCTGGGTAGGCCAGCTTTAAAGGCCCGGTACCCCACACCTCGCCACACACACCGCTCCACCTGCCCGCCCGCCCCGCCATTTTGAGATCTCTGCCCCGCCCGCC
>VYZV01014253.1:0-10529 GCA_013401275.1 Pandion haliaetus | reverse complement strand
AGGAGATCGGGAAAAATGGCTAGCAAAAGGGAGAATATATGTTGACTGAAGCAGCTGTTTGGCAGAAGCCAGAAGGAATCTAATGACATGTCATTTTTTTTGCCAGTGTCACTCAGTGTCTTTTGGTTTCCAGTAATTTGGCAAGCAGTGCTGAGAACACACTATCATTTTAGGTTTTGACAGTGAGGGATAAATGCCACAGTTGTTATCCCTGGTGACTTATTGTAAAGCTTTTGTGTATTATCACACATAGTGGTTCAGTTGAACAAGGAACAATTTTTGACATATTTCCTCAGGATAAAGGGGACCTTAGATAAGTTACCCCATTACTTACAACATATAGGGGAAGATAATTACCTTTTAACCTTACTTTAATAAATACTGTGTTAAACAGCATCAGTGACCTATTAAGCTTGTGTTAATGTTCATTTAATGCTGACAGTTATCAAAACTTGTGCACCTTTCAAATGAAAATTGAAAGCTGAGTTAGGTATTTCTGGAAGAATTTACTTTAGTAATGATGGCAAGGCTTTGCTTTTGGTTTTTTTATTACTATATTTTGTTTCTCTTTATAGCGTATAGCTGGAATAACAGCTATGTTGCAGCAGTCTCTGGAAGGGCTGCTCTTGGAAGGCCTTCAAACTTCAAATGTTGACATAATACGTCACTGTCTTCGCACTTATGCAACAATTGACAAAACACGAGATGCAGAGGCATTAGTTGGTCAAGTGCTTGTAAAACCTTACATAGATGAGGTAAGATAAAATCAAGAATCCTAAGAAAATTTATCAATTTGCAAACATGCTTATTTTTCCTGTTAACCTCCAGCTTTCATTAGCAGCTTCAAAATGCCTTTGTGGGGAGAGCAGGAGAACTGAGCCCCAACGCAATGTCAATTTGTTTGTTGTTGCTATTCAAGAAAAAAGGGTGGAGGAATTCTCTGTGCCTGTCACCAATTTCAGGTTATATCCAGTTGGGATTCTTTTTCTTACCTATATTTTTCTTGGGGCGAGGAATCCAAAAAACAAACTTTAAACCAAGCTCATGACTGGAGTAAAATCCAGTTTATTCTGGACCAGGGTGCATCTGTGGTAATTGGATCGGATCTGGGGCTATCATTTCTCCACGGCTGGCTCAGTAGCAGGCAAATGCAGTAAAAGTAGTTTGTTTGGGAAGCATTTGCTGTTGTCTGGTGGGAAAAATGTGTCAGGTGGCCAGTTTCTCAATTAGTGAGAAACTGATTTTAGTAGGCCATCAGTTTACAATACCGAGCTGGATCAATCACCAAAGCACTGATTGAATTTTCTGAAATTAGGGGACTTTCTGCTAATTCTCTGGACTGTGCAACTTGTTCCTCACTTTCTTGTAGCACCATTTGTTCTTACCATTTCTTCTGGCCTGAACAGTTGGTGACTAGTCTACACTACTTTTTTTCTTTTTGTTGTGGTTGATGATAATGTTCCTCAAAAAAGAAAAAAGCTCAGACAGTAGTAACCTGCCACGATAGTGTAACAGTCAGCAAGTCAGTCAGTTGTGCTCAGTTCTTCTTGTACTTCAGCACACCTGCAGTTGCCACTAAAAACATTTTTAATGGCCTGTAATTATATTATGGTAACTCTAGTTTCAAGCTTCAATTAAAAATCTAAAAATTCATTTTAAGATATGTGTTTGAAATGACGTGATAAAACAGGTTTGTTACGTTTTTAATGAATGTGCTGAATTGATGTTGCTGAAATACCAAGACTTCTTTTAATGTTTTTCATCAGTGTGTTGGGAATTACGTCCAGGTCAGGTAATGATTCCGTATTGTTTCAGAGGATATTTGTTCCCTACTGAGATCTGAATGAGTGCCCTTTTACAATGTAATTACTAGTGCTGCCTGACTGCCCTGTGGCAGGCAGTTTCCCTGGCTTTCATTAGATTGTCAGAGTATTTCATAAATGCGTTAAATTCACTGTCCTTAAAGAAGAAGTTAAACTGGGCCAGCACCAGGGCTATAAAGTTGTTCTAAAACCATCATTATGAATCTTTCAGCAGGATTAGTTTTCCTGCTCCTCTGGGGAGGAAAAACTGTAAAGTACAAGGGCTGCCTTGGCGGTTGCAAATATATGCTTGCTTGAATTTGTGCATGTTTCTAGAAGGCAGAATAGCTCTTCCCCTCATCATTCCCTCTGTAATACATAGCACACTTCAGTGGCTTTGAGTTCCAAGTTAGGCTGTTGATGTATCTTTCCCTTTGCTGTCAAGATTTTCTTTTACTGTTGTTACTCTTCAGATTGAGATATTTAACAACATTCTCTGTGCTCAGTAAACCATGAGAAGCATGGTGTGATGTGAGGTACTTTTTTCTGCTTTCAGGATATTTAAACCAGTTCGTTCTCTACTGGTATTTTATTAAAAAAAATGAGATTGCTTAAGAGTATACAGTTAACATTTTTATCAAGACCCGTAGAAGCAATGTGAACATTGTTTCTACTTGCTTTTTCTTATACTGATGGGCCTTTCTGAACATAAATGCACAAGTGACCTTAAGATACTTGCTTCCTTTTTTCATTTAGTGGCCATTTGCCACAGTGTTCTCAACCAAGGCAAGTGAAGAGTTAATCTGTACAACTTTTGCTGAAGGAGTTGTTCTTCTAAATCAATACAGGGAAAAGAAATTACTTTTTTTTTTCACTCAGTAATGTCTTCAGCAGCCAAGAGATGGACTTGTTACCTTCCCCTTCCCTGTGAAACCAACCATAGTATGTCTGAGAACACCTGAGCTGTATGTCATTCAGTAGGATGTTTCTGTTCTGCTGTTGGGAAGGAAACATTTAAAATTATTCTGGGTTTACTTTGTATGCGTACAGATTTACAAAGCAAAGCCAGCTCCTGGCTTTTGGATGGGAGAGGGAGTCGAACAGTGGTGACCTCTCCTCGTAAGGACAAACTTCCTCTGGGTGCTTGCTAATGCTGTAGCAGCTGCTACAGTGGGGGACAGGTTGTCTTCCCCTCTTGGTTTTCTCAGTATCTGTTCTTTCCCCACTTTTGCACCGTTCCGCTTGTTTATGTAGCAAGACGCAAAAGTGTTCAGACAAGTGGAAGAGTACCAAGAAGTATAAGCTATTGTTCTTTTCCTATATTGTCCAACTACTGTCTGCTTTCTCCTCATGGCAGAGATTATCCCTTTTCACTGAATATGAGGTACTGTCCGGACAAACTGCTTTGCTAGCTGCGTTAAAGGCTTAGCGTTGTCATGGAAGATTCTTCGCTATTGGCTTACCTGCATTTGGGGTTGGACCAACAACTTCTACATTAAGAAAAAATTTTTTACTTTATTTTTGAGGTTTCATTAGCTTTTGCCAGTCACCCGTTTAACTTCACAGACTGCTTCAGGTGACAGCAATGTGTGCAGTGTGTGGGGAGCCAGACATGGTGGCTAACATTTAAAATGAAGGAGCCCATTCCTGTTCTTGGGGCCAGTCTTGCAGTTGGAAACTAATATAAAAAAGTAATATACCGACTATCCCAATATTTGGGGTTATAGTGGTAGGAGTTTTGAATGAGTCTTGCATTACAGTATTTTATGTTCACTTTTCTGACATTTAATGTTGAACTCTTCCTGGCAGGTGATTGTGGAACAGTATGTTCAATCTCATCCTAACGGTCTTCAGGCTATGTACAATAAACTATTGGAGTTTGTTCCTCATCATTGCCGTCTCTTGCGTGAAGTAACAGGGGGAGCTATTTCAAGGTAAATATCTTGGGGTTTCTTTCAGTCGCACGAAAGTTAGAGCGAGTATCATATACTTTTGCAATGCTTTGCATAATTAGCTTCCATGCACAAATGACTTATCTGGCCTTTCCTGAAGATTCATAGTCAAGGTTGATTTCTTTCTCATGTCTGTGTTTTTTCAAAACAAAACAGTGAACAAACTTCCTTGGTGCTGCGGTCCAGACCTTCAGAAGAGAAAAGGAGAATCCTGTATTTCAGTAATAGAATTGAGTACTGTTCCTAATACAGTGTCCAATACCTTGGTTTTTTGAATCCATGAAATATGGTTGTACATTTCATCTAAGGAGAAGGGCATAATAATGCTATTTAAAAATATAAGCTCAAAGTTATTGGGTTGTTAGTGCACATCAGAAAAGTGGGGATGATCCCCAGAGGTTTGATTGATTTATTTATTGCGTGTACTGGAGCTACAGGTTTAATTGATTTGTGCTTCCACTGTCTTCTCCAAAAGTGCTTAATTCCTTATGCAATTAAATTGCCCGTTTTGAAGTTTAAATAATTCAGGTCTCCTGAATTGTATCCATTTATTCATCTGTTTGCAGACTGGTTAATATAGCAGGCTGCTGTAATTAGTAGAACTGTGGATGTAGCCCCTAGGGACTGCAGAATTACTTTTCTAATTAGTCATCCGTTGCTGAGCTTTTTATGACTCCTAAGTTTTACTAACATTTCAATTCTTTTAATCCCTTAGCAAGTTTTAATCTTTCTTCTTAATAATGGAATGTTTCTACTTTGTACTGTGGTGTACTGAACTGGAATTAAATGCTTGTATCTCTTCTACTCTCAATTTAGAAATTTTCTTAATCAAGGTAGCTTTTAATCTTTTGCTTCGAACTACAATATCATGTATAAATGCGGTGTGGCACAATTATGAAAAAGTTCTGCTTCTTTTCATTGCATTAGTCACATTACTCCTCCTTGGTACCTCTTTGAAGTTTGGAGCTGTTAAAACTTGAAATACACAATTAAGAGTAGGAGTTCTCAGCTGAAATATACTCATTTTCCAGAACACACTTGCAAAATATATAACTGATAAAATTTTAAAACACTGTGAGAGTTTTATCAAATACCTTGCATTTGATGAGACTGTGGGATCAGATAAGAAACATCAAAGGATGATTAGTTTAAGGGAATCAGCATACCTATGTAAAAAAACTTAATTATGTTTTGTCTAATGCAGTGCATGTCTCTTTAGTTATCCCTACCTCCAAATAGAAGCCTGGTGGTAAAATATAACCATGGAATAATTGCAATTTCATTTCAGTGAAAAAGCAGATATTGTTCCTGGATATGATTTCTTAGTGAATTCAGTGTGGCCCGAAATAGTACACGGTTTAGAAGAGAAATTGCCATCGCTGTTTAACCCTGGAAACCCAGATGTGTTTCATGAGGTAATTAATTGTAATTATTTCCATTTGTGATTCCTTTGACACACACGAGAATCGAATGAGTCATGTTCTCTACCTTTATTTTTTTTCCTGCTGCTTTTGTGTGAATTCATGTTGTTGCATGGCTTGGAAGAGGAGGTTATCTCAAACCATTTGATTTAATATTCATGGGAATTAAGTCTGCCCTGAAGTTTGTCATGAAAGCTCATACAGAAGTTATTGGAAGCCATTTAGTCATGTGAATTTGGCCTTAGTATTTGTTTTAGGAGTAGGTGTTCTTTCTTACTTGTAGAATTACAACATAAGTGAAGGTGGGAGTGGACTACTCCAGTGTTTGCCCAAGACTAGGACTTGTGTATAGCAAGGGCTCTCATGTTAATTAAATGCCTGGGTTACAACTTGCTATATACTATGGGAAGGTTAAAAAAATTCTTTGTTTCACTTGCTTGTTTTAGCTTTTGCTGTCTTTCAGGATTGCAGATTATGTTGTAATTAGAAACACAAATCAACTAAAAGAAACAAAAATACTTGGAGGCAGTGTGGTATGGTTTAGAACATAAAAGAAGTATTTTCTCTGGTATCACAACCAATTATGAAGCAAGTTTACATTATAAAATGAATTTAAAGTACTTGTCAGTCTTCTATTATCATCATGGGTAGTGCTGCTCTGCCTCTAATAGGTCATCTTTTACTAATGTTTGTCCTGGTTTCAGCTGGGATAGAGTTGTCTTCCTAGGAGCTGGTATAGTGCTATGGTTTTGAGCTAGGTATGAGAAGAATGTTGATAACACACTGATGTTTTCAGTGGTTGCTCAGTAGGGTTTAGCCTAAGTCAAGGAGTTTTCAGCTTCTCCTGCCCAGCCAGCAAGAAGGCTGGAGGGGCACAAGGAGTTGGGAGGGGACACAGCCAGGACAGCTGACCCAAACTGGCCAAAGGGGTATTCCATACCATGGGACGTCATGCCCAGTACATAAACTGGGGGGAGTGGGGGCAGGGGATATCGCTGCTCGGGAACTAACTGGGCGTCGATCGGCGGGTGGTGAGCAATTGCATTGTGCATCACTTGTATTGTTGTCATTTTATTAGTGTTGTCATTATCATTATTAGTTTCATTCATTTCCGTTCTATTAAACTGTTCTTATGTCAACCCACGAGTTTTACTTCTTTTCCCAATTTTCTCCCCATCCCACTGGGTGGGGGGGAAGTGAGTGAGCGGCTGTGTGGTGCTTAGTTGCTGGCTGGGGTCAAACCATGACAATGTTGAAAACGATTTCTTGCTCTAGTATAAAGATTGAGTCTGGCACTACTGTATTAATGTGCCACAAGTAGAAAATACAAGCTTTCTGCTTTTCTTCATGTCCTGTCTGTATTTAACCATGATTACTGAAATATTTGGATTTTTTTTTCCTTGCACCATGACTTAACGATTCATGTGAAACCTTTTATTTTCAAGATGGAGATGGCAGGCAGTGATAAGCTGTCTGAAGGAAGGCATAGTAGGCACATCAGGACAGATGACTTAGGGAAATATTAGATTGCTGGTGGAGGTCTATAAGGCAAACGATTCTTCCTGTGTTCATGCAAAACTGCTTTTACTAAATACTTAATTTTTTCTTGGAATTTAAGATCTCTTTCGTACAGATACGTTGAATAATTGAAGGCAGGCAGGCATTACAGTGAATGTTTGCAGGGCTGGCTCTGAATAAGAAGCAAATGAAATAGGTGTTGAAGAAAGTTGTGGTAATGCCATGCAAATGACACTAAGCTGTTTGCCCACCCTGGTGAGAATACACTTTTCCATAAAGTTTCAGTCACTCTTGAAGCTTTCACCTAATGCCCTGCATACTGCAGATTGTGAGCTGTGCATGGCTTTTGTCATCTGTGCTGCTTGGTTTACACAAGAGTGTATTTTATCTTCAGAAGAGCTGGGTTTGCTGTTTTAAAGAAATTATTTTTAAAATGCTGTCATCTTATATTAAGCTGATGTTGACCAACAGTAAGATTGTGTTTATTTAAAAAAAAAAAAAAAAACCACAAAGCCAACACAAAAACCCAACACCCCCCCTATGACTTTCAAATAAATCATGTAGTAAGTCTAAAGTACTTTCCAGACTGCTTTTGACTGCTTAAGTGACTCAGAGTCTAAGTCATTAAAATATTTTATCTAAAAATCAATAAGAGTTGAAATGCCAAGTGTAAAAATGCTGTTGTGTCTATCTAAAGATGAATAGCTCTGAATTAAGGGGGGGGGAAACACTTTAAAATTGTTTCTGCACTGCTGATAATCCTAGTAATGCACCATAGATTTTAGACAGTAATCTTCTATCTCTGTTTTCTAGGTTCATAGAAATGCAGAAAAGTCTTTTTTGCCGGGTTTGTTTGCATATGTGTATATGTCGAGGTTTAATGCTGAAAAGTTTGAATATGCAGTATTATCTGTTAGGTTTTTAGATGTAGATGAGGGGAATGGAAAAATATTTTTTTAAGTCCTGTAAAAATCAGACTGGCAGTGTTAAGCGTGGATGTTAAAATAACTACTTGTGCAGGGTTTTTTTTAATTGTTTCAGGTTGTTGTGCCCTTATTTCTGAGTCAGATTTGTAGATTTACAGGTATTTGAAAAAAATACTTCTTGTATCCCTAAATATTCATTTGAGATTGTTTAAGTTTAGATTCCTCTGAAAATCACTCCATTTTTTTCCCCACTTTAGCTTCTCTTAAATAACTGTGCAGTCAACAATCCAATCCTAGAAGCTGAAATGGGAACCAATCTTGTAGTTAGTTCCCTCTCTTGGATATAATGTTACTGATAACTAGGTAAACATCTCTTGAGTTGTCTTCTATTCTGAAGGTGATAGGTCTTTTCAGAGTGGTGGGTTTCTATCTCTGACTAATACTTAAGGTAGCAGAGCATTAACGGCTTGTTTGCCTTTGTACAGTGCTGGGTTTATTATCTAAGAAGGGAGGCCTGAAAGAGCACTAATCTGTCATTGATTCTGGATTTAACTCCCATACCTTTTACAGTTCCGTTGTGTTATAAATCCAGCTAAGCTGGAAGAAAATTAGTTACCTGAAAGCTTTTGCGTACAATTTCCAGAATGCTGCCTTGACACACTGAAACTGCCACGTCACAAGAAAAATATGCTGTAATTATACCTTTAGCAGAAAGTTATGAACTTGCAGCGATACAGAACACAAAAGCATGCCCATGTCAGAGTTTCTGAGAGCAGAACCTATAAGCAGCAAGCCAGGGGCTTCTCCTGAGAATGTTTTACTGCTTCGTAAGAGGCAAAATCACATCACTCATGTAGTGCTCTGGGTCATGGTAGAAGCCTTGTTGCTACAGCCTTGCTGCTCTTTTGCTGCAGTGAAGTCAGAAGCACTGAGAGATTCAGTCAGGCTTATTTCATTAATTCAGTAGTGGCTTGATGAGCATGTATGATAGGTTTTATGGCTGTTTCCTATTTTTTTTTTCTTTTTATAGAAGAAACTTGCACGTAAGCCAAATTGTTTTTCATTGCATAGAGGTAGATTTTAAACGTAGCTGTATTTTGATTTTAAATTGATTTACATAACTTCTGTTAGCAAGGTCTGTTTTGTGTGAAATAACATTTTAATGCACTGTTTTGCTTCTGGCTTTTGCTCAAGTGTTTGGCTTTCTGCTTTGTGTATGATTTAATTTATTATTTCATTATTTTCAGGGTGTTAATAAGTTACTGTTGAGAGTAAGCCCTCAGTGTATTTGAGGATTAATGTAATTTCTCTTTGCTTGCAAGTGACTTAATACTATTTGTAAACATCTTATTAGAAGTATACACTGGATAAAGTTAGTTTATCTGAAACTGTTTAAAGTACTTCTGCAAATATTTGGTATTTGCAAAACATATTTTTAGGGAAAGAGTTCTAGAAATTCCTGTAATAAAGGCCCTATATAACAGAAAAAAATACCATGCTTTCATCCTTGTGTGTGTTTGGTTATGTGTACTGCTGGGTTTTGTTCCTGATTATTTCTGTTTGTTGAATACCTGTATCTCCTGAGACTGACTGTTCCTAGTGCTGTGCAGCACTGTTGTTCCACCACAGTGATTCAGCTCAGAAATACTGATGCATGTCTGCTCACTTCTGCTTGTTCAGCGTACTTGGACAATTTTATGCTTTTTAGAAGTGTCTTGCACTAGCTTTTCTTATCATAGAGTAACACCTACTAGTTAATTGGTTTTGGTTTCACTGCAATCCAGGATTTTAGCCTTGTATGATTAGGTGATGGGGGCAGTGTCAGGCCATTCTGAACCTCGAGCTTAACTGTAGCATGGTACAAGAGTTCTGCTGAATGGGTGGTGGCCTTCCTTGTTTGCTGGGATGCTGTGCGTGATCAGAATGCTCATTCTTTTTCCACAGAAGTACACTACTAGTATGGATTTTGTACGGAAATTTGAACGACAGTGTGGCTCCCAGGCCAGTGTGAAACGGTTAAGATCTCATCCTTCCTACCACAGCTTTAACAACAAATGGAATTTGCCTGTATATTTTCAAATAAGGTTAGTATGCATTTTTTTGTTCACTCTTTCAAAAATAGAGTTCAGTCGCAGCGAGACGATCTGGCTTACGGTCAGATCTCCTCATTGTTCAAAGTTTCACTTGTCAACAAATCATAGTAGAAGTCAAACTAAGAATTTAATTACGAAGTCAAGTAACTTTTATATAACTTTCAGCAATTTAGCAAAATCACAGCTCTTCAATATGTACTGTCTTGTAGTTACACTGAATGTTATATGCTACTCATAATACTTTCAGGAAGAGATCTAGGCAAGTCTTGAAATCTTGTTTCGAATTCTTTTTCTCCGGTGTCCCTGGAACTAAACTGTGTGTTGAAGGATGCCACTTGTGCAAATCCAGAGGAATACTTACTATGAGGGAAGAAGTCTTTCTTCCTGGAAATACAGAGTTAAAGGACATGACAACTTGTAGCTTTTCCAGATGTAGCCATGCTTCTGACAGCCTTTTTGTTTCACAGGCTGTACTCTGTAGAGTGCTGGGTCTTGTAGCATTGCCTTCCCAAAGATTGCCCTTTTCCTGAGGAGCTAAGTAGTAAGTTTTAGCTTTTCCAGCAGGCCTTATGTACATGTAGTATTACCTTTTACAGATCTTGCAGCTAGAAGAGAGCAGAGACACCCAAGAAAGCTCTATTTTAATTCTAGTAATGCTAGAATTTTGATGAACAAAATAGAATGTAAACTCATGATTTTAGAAAATGTAGTCTACACATCTGATTTTAGGGATGGATACCAAGCCTCGAGGCAAGAAAGAGAACTGTTGACTAAGTCTGCTGTGACCTAAGTGTGCTGTGTGTGATCTGTCATGGTC
>VYZV01014252.1:8870-23337 GCA_013401275.1 Pandion haliaetus | reverse complement strand
GACAAAAATTACAAATAACAATAAACTGATAGCACAAATAACAATTAATATAGTCAGGACTACCATGCTTCCTTTGCCATCTTTCTCCTTGGTTCTACAACTGCAAATATAAAACAGTTCATAGATTAAAATGAGGGCATTATCCATAGCATCTGGATTTGGTGATCTTTTCCATGCGCATCAGTTTCTATCCATGCATAGAAGTTCCAAGAGCTTTTCAATGTCATAGGTACTTCCCCCACAGTAGGTAAATCTACCAGAACAGGTTGTCCAGGATAGTGGAGAGGGTGTATTGGATCTTATCTTATCTCCCCTTCCTGGAAGTAGGGAGGGGGGTTTTGGACAAAATGCTGTCGGTCAAGGACATCCATTCATCCCTCAGTGGCTATTCACTTTTGTGACTGCATCTGGCACTTGTTGCGGCCACCCCAGTTTGTGGGGTTTTAGGGCTTGTTTTAGAAGTCCATTAGTACACCCCACTATCCCAGTTGCTTGAGGGTAGTATGGGGTGTGGAAACCCCACTCTATTTCNGGGTGTGGAAAACCCACTCTATTTCTTCATTGTGTGCCCAGTTTTGGACCAACTCGGCAGTAAAGTAGCTCTCATTATCCTGCAAAGCTAGGCTAACTACAAAGAGGCCTCTTTCCCAAACTGAATACTGTTTTTCTGCATCTTTAAAACTGTGTGAGTAAAATCTGATAGGCCAAGTCATGCCTTCTGGTCCGCATTGCCACATATGTATGGACAGTCCGTGAACTGCAAAAGCCCACTCAATGTGGAGTGGAACTATTGGGTGTATTGGCCCTAACGCCTGATATACCCCAGCCTCAAAGATTAACAGCTTCAGAGGTTCCTCATGAATGGGGGTCCAGTCCCAAGCAGCTCTTTTGCGCGTTAAGTCATAGGGGGGCTAGGCTGTAATAGAAAAATCAAGAATATGTTGTCTCCAGAATACTAGCAAACCTAGGGCATGTTGTAGTTCCCTCTTATTTCCAGGCATTTTAACCTGTTGGAGGGTAGTTAAGGTTTTGGGGGGAATGCACACTGTTCCTCCCCTCCACCAGATACCCAGGAACTTTACTTCAGAAGATGGGAGTTGTACCTTTTCATCTGGAATTTGGAGTCCTAATTTTTCTAAGTCAGCAATTATCTCTGCTTATGTCTGTCCCACTACTTTTGGTATCAGGGCCGCCGGTAAATACATCATTGATATACTGGTATAGCTTAACTCCTTCTGCAGGAGTGATTTTGGCGAGCTCTTGAGCCAATGCATAATGAGCAATTGTTGGTGAGTGCTGATATCCCTCAGGCAGACATGTAAAAGTGAATTGCACACCTTCCCATGTAAAGGCAAAGTGATCTCTGTCTGCTTCCTGCAAAGGGACCATAAAAAACATATCTTCTACATCGATAGTTGCTAAAATTTGATGGGCTTGTTCTTGTATAGTTGTGATTAGCTCAGCTATGTTAGGCACCACAGCTGCCAAGGGGCCCATGTTGGCGTTCAGGTGCCAATGGTCAATGGTCAATTGCCACTTTCCATTGGGTTTATGGACTGGCCACACAGGGGAATTATAAGGAGAGTGTGTGGGGACATTTATCCCTTGCTCCTGTAACTCAGTCATCACCGAAATGATCCCTTCTCTTGCCCATAGGGGGAGCGAGTAAGTCTTGACAGTAGCAATCTTAGAAGAGGGTAGTTCAGGTGCAGGCTGTAATAGTCATACAGGAATGGTGGGGGGACCAAACACCCACTCTCTTCCTCTCGAGTCATCCAAGCTCGTCCTTTCAGCAAACCTAGTCCCAGAATGTTAGTTGGTAGTGGCCCCAGTATCGTTATAGTTTCTGTTGCAGTCTCATCTCCTGGCAACCAACACGACTGAAGCAGTTGCCTGGGGCTGAGTTTCCAAATACATCAGTTACCCATATTTGTTTCTTGTCAGCAACTATCCCATTGCGGTTCGTGACATCTTGTCGAAGTGCTGACATTTGAGCCCCTGTATCTACTAAGAAGGGGACAGGTGTTTTAAGGGGACCAAGGGAGAAAGTAATCATTAAATCCCCTTGGTTGTTTTCTGTGAGCCTCCTTATATAGACCTGCCCACTGTCCCCTGGCTCACTTACTGGGGACAGCGTGTCTCATTTCATGACTTCAATTCAATTAGATCTCCCTCTGGGGCTGAGGGAGTGTTTTTCTGCAGGCTTGCTTTAAGTTCTGCCCTAGTAGTATCTTGAGTAGGTGGTCCTTCTTTTGGGGGTATTTTCCCCTTTTTCCCTCCATGTATGGACAGGCTTCTCCAGTGCCATGGTGGGCATCCCCCCTCAATTCCTTCAGTCCATAACAAATTCCTCCTGACTCCCTGATTTCTCAGGGATGGTGGTTGTTCTCTTGGTTCTATTCTCCGTACCACTGCCCGTTGTTTACCAGTTCCTCCAGTTGTTGCCATTCTCTTTCCATAATTAATTAACTCATGGGCGACCTCGCCCCATGTTAGGGCTCTGCCCATTCTCAGCCTGGCAGACCTCCTGCTTGTGGAGTCAGGGTGTCCCTTAGTTGGTCTTGCAACTGAATTGCATATAATTTTAGGGAGTCTGGGAAGCCCCTTGTAAGCAGGGTCATTTGGTCAGGATCAGCTATCAATAGCATCAGGGACGGTTTCCTCGGGATTAATTGTCTATGATGCATGAGTTAGAGGCAGGCAGCTTTTTGGATGCTTTCAGTTAAGTGATCAGTATTGGGGGTATCAATACTGATTGGATCAGCTCTTTCTAGAGGGTCGAAATCTCCCACCCAATAAGCTGCCCTTTAGGTCAGTGACCAAGGTTCTTGAGGGTCGTCTACTGTGAGAAACACCCCCGGCCCCAATATTGTTGGGCTTCATCCTCCGATAGCATGATTTGGTCACCTCCGACACCCTCCACACATATTCAGTTTCAGTCTCCTTCGCCAAGTGGCTAAACTTTTCCTGAAACTTAGACAAGTCCAAGGCTGAATACGGTATCTGTTTTACCACAGTCTCTTCATCTTCCTCCCCAGTGTTTGTTATCTCAGTTTTTATCAAAGTGTGTAATACCGCTTTACCTTCCTTAAGAGATAATGTTCTCGTACAATCCTCCAAATCTCTTAAAGGGTAAAGTTGTTTGGGTTTGGGGGATTCTCGGTCGTCTCTCTTTGCTGGGGATGGAAAACCAGCCTCGCTTTCAGAATTGGGAGTCTCTAGCTCTGCTCTGGTCCTTAAGTGCCTCACACAATATTTACTCCCTATCTTGTAAATCAAACAGGTCAGTATGGAGTTGGTGATTCGCCTTGTGTTCCACATCTAACAGCATCTCTGCTCCTACATTCTAGCCCTTTCTTCCACCAGTTGACTTTGCAGCTCCCTCACCAAGTCTTGGAGAGATTTTATGCTTTCAGCAGATTTGCTTGCACTCCTATGTTGTTGGGCTACCATTAAAGTGGCTCCCAACACTCCACATGCCATTGCAGATTTGCTTACAATCCCATATTGTTTGACTGCCATTAAAGTGGCTCCCAACACTTTACATACCATTGCCTTTCCTTTTCCCAGCCTCTGTTCTTGCTCTTTTGCCAATACTGTAATTCTTTCTGCCACTGTAGGATCATGCCAATTATTGTGAGACCATATCATCCCCAGTTTGGTGGGACACACCTTATGTTCCTCCAATTTTTCAGAAAGGAGAAAACAGTCAAGCTCTGGCATTTTCTGGGCAGCCATGGCTTGCCACTGCTTGGACCTCTCCTGGCCAATGGCTGAGAAGTCATTTGACGTCTCTCCCCACCTGTCAATTGGGCGGATAATCGGTATTCCTGTCTGATATTCTAATTTTTCAGAAGGAAATCAGTCAAGCTCCGGCATTTCAAATGCAGCCATGGCTTGCCACTGGTTGCACCTCTTCCGGCCAAGGGCGGGATCATCAGTATTCCTGTCTGAATCCTCCTCGACTCAGGGAATCCTGTCTGTGATGTCAATTAAAATGTCACATACCAATTTCTTAGGACAATGACTCAAGTTTGCTGATTCCCAGGTCAGGATTAAGGCAAAACGACACCAGGGGTCCTTTCAGACACAAAACTCAATTTTTATTTGCTCACAGCAAGAATTGGCATGCTCACCACCAAAACTGGTATGCTCACAACAAAAATTGACATGAAACTATGTCGGTAAACTGTGTAACATGTGCTAACCATACATCACCAAACATGTACTACAGGCCTTGCTTATTTGGGAACCAGTTCAGGAAAGACAATAAGGGGAGCCCTCCCATTGAGTCACGAGGTTCAGAGTGGACCCCCTTGGTTTCTAGACTCCTTCTCAGTGAGGACCCTAGGGGCGGCAGAATCCACTCCTAGTTGTAGACTTGGCAACAATTTATGACTAAAGGGATGATGTGTAGGGATTACGGGAAAGGAAAACGGGAAGAGTGAGAGAGAGAAAAGAGAAAGATTTCACCAGTCCTGAGTCCAGCATTGGTTCAGTCAGCCGTGGGGTGCAGTCAGCCAAGGGGACCAGTTCTGGTGGGCTTGCACACATGGGGATTCAGTTTGTGTCCTTTTATCATCCTTGTCCCTCCTGCGGGTGGGCACTTGAACTCATTAGGCTAATTAGGTAGCCTTTGGACCGTGGGTTTGGGGGTCATTTGGGGAGTAGCTTCCCCTTCCCTGCAGAAGCGATCTTTTGCCATACGTGGTGAGCTGCCCTGCTCAGCACATCAGAAGAGCACACCAGAACAGGGAGCTGTGCACCCTCCAGCACAGACCTCCCCTCCTGTTGCTGATGGGCGCTGATGGGCTTCTTTTCACCTGTGGTTCCTTGCTAGGCAGAGTTCGTTGTTATGCAGAGTTAGTTGTGAAGCAGAACTTTCCCCACCACAATGTTTGAGACATTAACTCCTTTAGTCTCTCACAGGAGGTGGTACATCTTGCTATTTCAGAGCATTCACGGTACCAAGTCTGGGCCTGGAAAAATAGTCAGAGGCCACATTGTGCAAGGTCATCGTGGAGTAGGCCTGGCCTTGACATTTTGAGTCTTGGAAATTTGTGCTCACTGTTGCTGCACTTGCAGTGAATCTCCTTTCAGTAGCAGCTGTTAGCTCTACTTCAACCTCTTTACAGTCAAAAAGTACAGGTCAGCAATCCAGGACAGCTCTATTTCAGCACTCTCAGTGTTCTTTTCCTGTAATTTTTCTCACAGTAGGAGCTAAAAATTCCCAGTGTTTCATCCCTTAAATGGTATGAATAAATTTTACTTACTTTGCTAAGAAACTCTGAAGCTATCTTGCAGTTTAAGTTCAGTTCATTTTCCTTTATCCTTTATATATGTTTCCATCACATAGGCAAGAAATGTACACATTTTAAGTAGTGTAGGAAGTTTTGTGTGCAGATCTGCAAACGTAATATGATAACTCTTGCCATGTGTCTAGCAGGAAATGCAGGAGCATTAATGTTTTTAAGACCGTATTGATGACAGTTACGCAAGGGTCTGAGAAGTGAGTCCTGTTAAATAGAATGCAAACTAGCAGGTCTGGAAAGGGAGAGAGGTAACATTCTCTCAGTAACAGCTGGGCCTGCTGTTTGGCAATCTAGTTGCAGGTTGAATTAGGTCAGTTCAACTAATAGTTCACCCTACTGCAGGAGAAATTGTATTTCCTGAAAAGAAGGTTTGCTCCTCCCTATGTATTGAGCAAACATTGATAAGACCATCAGAAGGCAGCATCTTCCTTGCTTGTTCCTTCTGTGATCATGAAGGGTTGTTAGCACTTGTGCCTTAATATTGCAAATCACCTGCTGAAGATCTTCAGCAGATGCCCACTTCTTATTCTTCAGTGGATTTTTGCCTTATCTTCCCAATGAATAATGAAACAGTGTCTTTATTTCTGTGAATTTCTGACTCTCTGATAGACCAGCTCTTTGTTCAGAAAATACTACTTTTCTCAGGGCTTCATCATTCTTCTTAGCTCTCATCCCATGAATACATACTTTCAGAAGTTGTTAATTAAATTATTGGTTTAAGTAGAATAAAAATTCAGTACATATGTTAGTCAAAAGAATTATTGTGTATCTTTTTGTAAAAAAATCATCTTCTGTGGCTCTACTATAGTCACTGAAGATGATTGAAGGGAAGAAATAAAAAGATACTCTAACAGGATTGTCACAAGTATTCATGAAATCATGTAAGCTGCTAGGGGCAAAACTGTAATAGTAATCTGAACTCTGAATGGCAGCAGTTCCTAAAGCTTCCTAGAGGTGTTGTGTATCTCATACCTTACCTGTTTTTTTGGTCTCCTGACTGGAGCAATGTCTTACTTTTCACCAGTCTTTGTACCTTTTGGCTGTCATAGAATTCCAGTGACTTCCAGCATGGGTCTTATTCTTTTTTTTTTTTTTTTTAAATAGAAAATGAAGAGAATTATTTATTTTGTTCTAAATGACACAGAAATGTGAATTTTCTTTCAGTGTGAGAAGATAAAGACCAATGGAATTGAAGAGAATTTGTCAGTCAAACCTCAATTTGTACTTTTATTACTCAAATTGTACAAACCAGGTATGTAACCTAGCTTCATGTGGGAGGGAGAAAACAGTGTCATTTTTAAGGATTTTTCTTTAGCACAGTGGGAATTTAAAATATGACCTTTAGGCACAGCTGGAAAGCCCTGAAACTTAAATTTTTAGAATGTTTTCAGGGGCATCTTTCTTGGACAGTGGTTAATAATCTCGCCCTTAGAAAATTTTGAAGGGCAATGCCCTATGTATTCTATAGGCATTGAACACCTTTGAGAGTAAACAGAAATATTTTTTCCGTTTTCATGTATAATGGGACTAAAATCTATTAAGTCAGAGGCTGTTCTCCCACACTGGGCAAGACATTTTCATGTCTTCCCTAGTCAAGTTGTTGGTTCTACAGAAAAGCTATTTCTGAATGCAAAATTAACATTGTATGATTTTTCTCTGTTTAATATAAACACCACTGTCAGCTTCCTGAGTTAGGAAGAGTCATTGAATTAAAAACTTTAAGGACACAGTACTAATCCAGATAAGGAAAAACAATTTCACTTGGAGATTAGACATTAGCAGTCAGACTTGAAGAATAAAAACACAAGTTGTTCCATTGCCTTGTAGCACAGACATAGATTGTTATATCTGAGTTTAGCACAAGTGATGTTGCTTTGTTCTAAAGGTTCTATATACCAAAGTACAGGATAGTTCACTTTATGGGGTAAAACAGATTATAGACATTGGGATAGAGAGGAACAGGTCACTGACATTAGGTTTAGTTGTGTTTAAAAGTTCAAAAGTTATGATAAAAAGTCAAACCTTCTTGGTATCTTTTCATATAATGTATGTAGTAGGATTTGGATAGTAACATGGTATTTTTTTTTGGAAGGTCACCTACAATTAATGCCAACACTGTCAAGTCTTACTAACTTAATGCAAAAGTTGCAAAGTTGGATCCTGTTACAGGAGTCTTTCCAAAACCAGGATATGTTAATGTTTTCTGCAGTTAGAGGAAAAGGGAAAAAGGAGAGATTCTACATATACTACCTCACAGACTAGGTGCAGATGTGCTGGGCAGGAAAGGAGAAGATTACATGCTCACATGCCACTAACTCTTGCTCATATTTTTGTTATTACAAGAAGTGCTATTAACATTAGTGTAGCATGATCCCAGTGACATAAAAGGGAATCATTGCCATCCAGGGTCAAGCTTTAGCTGGACCAGTCTTCATTAGTTCTGCCATGTCACTGAGGACTCCACACTGAGCACAGCCTTTGATTGTGAAGTCTGTGAAGTCAAGTCCTGCCTAAATGAACTGTGAGAAACTTTTATTGAGAAAAATAATTTCCTGATCGTGTTCTTTCTACACAAATGTAATGAACTACTGTTCGCATTTCAATTTGTTAAGGTATAACTGATCTTTTTGCCATTTTCCTTTTGGTGTTACCTTACTAAGCAATGGGGAAAGTGATGCTTTTCTTTGACTACTTGGCTATATTTGGAAGGGATAAATTTAATAGATTAATAAAGCTAACCCACTTAATAAAAAGATAGAGCTTCTCCAGTTACTAAAGTAAGTCTCAACATTCTTTTTACAGCCCTTAGGATTCTACTAGGACTGTGTTTTTGGTTTGAGAATTACTCTTTCAGTCCTTGTTCTGTGCTTATGTGTTAACAGCATTTAATCCATCGTGACATACTCTTGACTTCAGGTTGCTATGCTGGCAAAATATTTACACGCACATGTAGTTAATATAGAGTTAATACTTCATTAGAACCACAATGGAAAAAATTGGAAATGAAATTTTGTAGGTTTCCATGAATATCAGATAATGTACCACAGATTGGAGACAATGTTAGTCCTAAGGGACCAATAAATATAAATGGCTTTAACAGAAGATAGTGGTGCAGGTAATAATTTGTTACCAGTCTTCATGCACTAGCTTTTTTTGTACTCAAGAGCATTTCGGTCTTTCTGGTGTCTTTACTCCTGCTGTATTAGTAGCTATTTCGCTAGTGGGAAAGGGGAGATGATCTGAGTGCGGAAAATAATAGAAACACAGTTTTACATTAATTGTTCAATAGCACTTGGACCAAGTACTAAAAACCAGAACGAGCTGGATGGAAAATTGTCATGTCAGAAGCATTTAGGAAAGGAAATCTTTCGTAGACAAAGCAGACAGAGCAAAAGGAAAACAGATTTTTTTCAGTTTTCATTATTTGTTTTGCAGAATATTATGATGTAAGAATGCACAAAGAATACCAAAATCCAACTTTTCCACATTTGACAGAACCAAATCTTGCTTAGACACCTATGACTCCTGTAAAAGACAGGAAATCAGTGGCCCAGTGGAAAAACAGTAGTGGTGAATGAGGGCTGGCCAGGTTGGGGCATGAAAGGACAGGTACAGTTGTGTAGTTGCCACAGTCCCATGTTTTATTTTTTTTTAGACAATAACCTATTCTGAAATTGATAGAATAATTTCAGGACCCATGCATTGTTATTTTGTCCAAGTTTTGAAGTAATTGATACTAAACTGTTATCTGCTGCAAGCATAAATAAAATTGTTATATTTGCCATGAAAAAGCCTGATTTCTGAAATGTGACTGATAGCGTGATAGTTTGGAACCTAGCAAATAAGGTGAGAAATCATCTCATTAATAGGTATTGAGCTACCCTAAGATATCATATAGTAGGACAAAGATGAACATATGCATTATTGAGCAGCTCATGTTGGCTCTATCCTTGTGTAATATTTCACTCCATTAAGTGATAATCTGGCTAGTGATATATAGTAAATCTGTTGTTGCAGTTTGTTGTGGTTTTGGTTTCAGCTTAGCCGGCAACAAAGAACCACGAAGCCTCTCGTTCACTCCCCACCCCCACCCCTGGCCATGGTGGGATGAGGAGAAAATCCAAAGGCAGGCTCGTGGGTTGAGACAAGGACTGGGAGGGATCGCTCCCCACTTAGGGTCCCGGGCAAAAGACAGGCTCAACTTGGGGAAGAAACAAAACCCATTTAATTTACTACCAATCAAATCAAAACCAAGGATATTAGGAAGGAAAACCAAACATCAGAACACCTCCCCCCACCCCCCACCCCCCTTCCTTCCCGGCTCAACTCCATTCCCGGTGCTTTCTACCTCCTCTCCCCAGCAGCACAGGGGAACAGGGGATGGGGGTGGGGGTCAGCTGCCCACACCTTGTCTCTGCCGCTCCTTCCTCCTCAGGGGGAAGAATCCTCACTCGTCCCCTGCTCCACCATGGGGTCCCTCCCACGGGAGACAGTCCTTCACCAACTTCTCCAACATAGGTCCTTTCCATGGGCTGCAGTTCCTCACAAACTTCCCTGGCATGGGTTTCCTCTGCGGGCTTCAGTTCTTCCCGAACTTCCCTGACGTGAGTCCTTTTCCGTGGGCTGCTCTCCAGTCACACACTGCTCCAGCATGGGCTTTGCCATGGAGTTACCGCCATCTTTGGGATCCTCTGCTCCACCGGTCACGTCCCTGGGCTGCAGGGGGACAGCCTGCCATCTCACCACAGGCTGCAGGGCCATCAGCCTCCTCAGGCGCCCCTCCTCCCCCTCCTTCTTCACTGACCTCAGTATCTGCAGAGATGTTCCTCTCATGTTCCCAATCCCACACTGCCAGTTCCCCTTCTTAAATCTGTTCTCCCAGAGGCGCTTCCACCATCACTGCTGGGATCGGCCTGGGCCAGAGGTGGGTCCGACTTGGAGCTGGGGGAACTTCCAGCAGCTTCTTACAGGAGCCACCTCTGCAGCCCCCTCCCATACTACCAAAGAAAACTGCCCACACAAACCCATAGCACAGTTACAATGGAGGTATTTATGAAAAGTTTCATTATTACGGTGTGAAGATAAATAAATTCTGCTGTCTGTCCTAAGGTGAATGCTGAACATATTGCTGCTCTTTTTGTATTATTGTTACACATATAAGAAAAATAAAATTATTAGAAGAAATTATTTTGTTCAGAACGTCATTGTCTTTTCTTATATTTGTCCCCTCTCCCAAATTCAATTGTTTCTATAGCTTGTAATTACATCTCACTAATACTTGCCTACTTAATATTTTAATCTACATTTGAACTTTCTAAACAATTAAGGGCAGCTGGCTTCATAGAAAGAGTCTCTGAGAAGACTTTGTTTTGGGATTAGTTGAAATAAGGAAAGGTACTTTTACAAAACTAAGCACCTAAGTGATTAAAAGTGAGCACACATCAGTTGTATGTATATTTTATCCTTCTAACCAGGCAGAAATCTGCATAATCTACATAAAGCATGGTGAAAAGTACATACATGTTCATAGTTTGAGCACAAAAATTAGTTTTAGTTCTTTAAACTACTTTAAATTGCATTAAAAACATAAACTTTTTCTATTTTTTCGGTCAGAAGTATTTCGACTATAGGCCAATTAGTCAACAGTGTGACTAAACTATTCTTTTATGAAGCTGAACAGCTTGCTATTCTGTGGGAAAAGGAATATTATTTTTGAGAAACAAATTACTAGTGGAATAATTTTAACAAGCGCTATACACTCTTCAGGAAGACAATCTAGGAACAATTAATGAGAATCTGTAGTTGTTACATGTATAAATAATGGATGAATAGAGGAGGGTTTACATGAAAAGCTTTATATTTCATGTGTCCCTGCATTATTAATGCAACATAGATCAGCAAGAGGAACGAACTGATCTTCACATGTTGTATCGTCCCACTGCAATACAGATCAGAAGCAGTCTGGTGTTCATTATACATCTTTGTCTACCCTGGAAAAAGGGCGGGTGGGAGTAGCTATGGCCTGGGTCTGCATAATGGCAGAAACACACTGGGATTCATACTTGTATATAAAATTTTATCAAAAAAGAAACCAGACAAAAGTTAAATAATTATGTCATTCTTTATGTGTTCTGCTGTCTTGCTCATTGTTGCGATGTTGTGCTGTCTCTGTCATTGTTGCGCACTGTATTTAAATGTAATTAATTTACTCATGTGCCTCTTGATACTTAGGTTTAGCTTAATAACTGTGCCCATTCTCTAAGCCTGTGGGCCCACTACCAACAATGAAAATGACATCAGAGCTACAAATTAATGACATGAGACTGTACTAAAGATCAATTCCCTAACTGTCTACCTGTAATGGTTTAGGCTGGAAGAGAATTAATTTTCTTTGTAGTAGCTGGTATAGGGCTGTGTTTTGGATTTGTGTTGAAAACAGTGTTGATAACACAGGGATGTTTTAGCTACTGCTGAGCAGTGCTTACACAGAGTCAAGGCCTTTTCTGATGTTCACAAGTAGGCTGGGCGTGCAGTGGAAGTTGGGAGGGTACATAGCTGGGAGAGCTGACCTCAACTGACCAAAGGGATATTCCATACCATATGCTCAGCAATAAAAGATGGGGGAAGAAGAAGAAAGAGGAAGATGTTCACAGTAATGGCATTTGTCTTCCCAAGTAACCCTTACATGTGAAGAAACCCTGCTTTCCTGGAGATAGCTGGATACCTGCCTGCTGATGGGATGTAGTGAATGAATTCCTTATTTTGCTTTGTTCACAAGTGTGGCTCTTGCTTTCCCTGTTGAACCGTCTTTATTTCAACCCATGAGTTTTTTCAGTTTTAGCCTTCTGATCCTCTCCCCCATCCCGCCAGGGGGGAGTGAGAGAGGGGCTGTGTAGTGCTTATCTACCCACCAGGGTTAAATCACAACACTACCACAGCCAACGCTATGTTACTTATATTATTCCTATAGTCGCTATATTGGCAAATGATAAGCCACATGTATCTAACAGTCTAATACCTGACCCTAGATGCTGGCCTGTGGGGATAGGCTTATACCATTTGAGATTAGGATCCAGCTGCGTATAACTACAGGCAGCACTTGAATTGAATTTTGACATCCGGGAGTATCAGTATGGCTGGAAAGGTGAAAAGTGGATAGAACAGTAAAATAGTAAGAAAGAGAAGAAAAGGCCTAAATCCTCTACTGTGTGAAGACAAGTACTTATGAGAAACGTGTGGAAAATCCACATGGAGGCTTTATTTCTATGTATGTTTTATGGGAACAAGGCAGGATTACATAAACAATTAACACTGTGGTTTAAAACAACCCAGTTCAAACCAAATCTTTAAAATTTCTTAGTTGCTTGGGGTCTTTAGTGATTGACTAGGTCATAAATTCAGAAAAGTGCTTGTCTGCCGCCTTAGTGGTGAACTACTGTGCCTCAGAGCATGTGAGAGCTTAAAGCAATCCATCTAGGCAATATTTACACCAGGTACTGAAACATCCTGAATCCAACATGTTAGTAGCTTCCTTCTGGTCATGTCACATTCCTCTTACAAAGAAACTCAGCAAGACAGGGGCAGCCTTTTTTTCTCTACACAGCTCCCCTCCCTGCCTCTTCTCCCCCAGAAATGTAGAGAGGAGGGGAGTGTCTAACTTTGCAACAAAGAATGCACATGATTATTGGCATGGTGTAATGGTAGAGGAGCATCTCAGGGAGAATCTAGATATAAACAGTGTCAGAAAAGTAAGAAAAGCAGAATCCTTAAGCCATGTATAAAGAATTTCAAAGCATCAAAATTTGTATTTCTTAACATGACTTTGGATCTCAGAGATAGAAGAAACATCTTGTCATTTAAGACCCTGTAATTGTCAAAAGTCTGAAGGCAAAACACCAGTTTGTGGTGAATTGTCTCTCAGTCAGGCTAATTCTAGATATAACAGAGAAAGTAGGGTCAATAGATCCTTGTTGTTGCCAGTAGGACACAAGAAGACTTCATTAGTTTATTTGATACTTCTCCTATTGATCTACTAACAAAACTCTCCATTAGGCAAATATTGTGTATTTTGTTGATCTTGTAGGGAATGCTTGTGAGTGTTTGTGCTATATCTGTTTCATAACATATTTCATGTTTTCTGAGTTTTACCTAGCTGGAAGACCTGAAGAAAAATTCAAGGTACCCAACAGTGTAAGTTCTTTATAGCTTTCTCAGTGTCAAAATATATAAACAGAAAAAGCCAGTCTTTTGAAACTTAAAAAAAAAAAAAAAAGATTCATGAGCTTCTTAAATACTGAGTTATAAGAAAGTACAAAAGCTCAAATTACAAATAAATGAAGTAAATTAAGATGATGGGTAAATTGTTTTTTTGTAATAGAAAAATAAATTCTACTTGCAATTGAAATGTAATATTATGTTAAAGATATCTGTATAAATAGTATAGCCAAACATATTACTTTGTGTTACCTGATGGGATATCTGTGTATGTTCAGAATTGTGGCTGACCATGCAAGAGATTGTTTTGAAAATACTTAAATCATGAAGTGCCTTTAATTGTCCCTTTCCATTGACAAAGACTACAGGATGAATCAGCAGATTGACTTTAACAACTTTGACTAAAGAACTGATACAGTAAGAAGTCCAATACCTGCATGCAAGGACAGGGTTTAAAGAATGGAATTTCCCAGGAAAACTGGCTGCACATGACAGAAGAGGAGGGTATGGGCTAACCTTACTGAGCCATATGGGTTACCTGGGCTAGCAATATGAGGTGTCAGAGGAGCAAAAGGAGCCATACTGTAGACCAGTATCCTAAGTGAATAAACTGAGAGAAGAAGTCTGATTCAAAGAACACACTATGAAACACACGTGAAAAAGAACACAGAGGACACACATGAGAAGGAACCTGGACAACTGTGTGTCACCAGAGAGTAATTCAGAACAGTGAAGAAATTGAAAGACAGAAAGAAGTGTATGAAGTATTCTTTTTCTGTGTTTGTTTTTGTGTGTGCGGGTGTTTTAATAAAAGGAGTGAGATCAACTAAGGCAAGGGGGAAGAGAAAGAAGAAAAGAGAAGGAAAAATAGCTAGCTAATCAAATGTGTGACTAAAAAAGTGTTACTGAAGAATGCACAATCAAATCCAACAGGTGTTAAA
>VYZV01014251.1:42823-67750 GCA_013401275.1 Pandion haliaetus | reverse complement strand
GATGCTGAAGCGGGATTTGAGGAGTAATGCTGGGGGGGGCTTAGGAAGGATGCTGGCGGGGCGGGGGATCAGGAGGGATGCTGCTGCAGGGTGAGGGATTTAGGGGGAAGCTGCAGGGTGGGGGTGCAAACACGGACCCATCAGCACCGCCTGCTCAGCAGAGCTGGGCTTTGTGTGATGCTGAGGGTCACCCTCCCCCTACCAAGGATGCTTACCATCCTTGGGGTAGGGCCACCCCCTTCCTCTGGCAGGTCTTCCCCCCTTTCAGGATCTGCAAAGCAGGGAGGCAGGAGCCTTATTTTCCTAGAGATCCAGTGGATGCGTGGCCTGTGGGAACTCATGTTTGGGGTGCCTCCATCGCCTCTTCACTTTAGGGATGGCTTCGTTCATTGCCCTGTGCCCTGGGACAGAGCTGGCTCAGCCAGGAGGATGGTTTGCTGCAATTTTGGGTGCTTTTGGCTCAGGAGGGATGGAGCAGGGGACACAGGCCATGGAGGAAAGGCCAGCAGCTGGTTCAACCCCGGAGATGGGGTTTTCAGTCTGCATAGTGCTCTGCCAGCATGAAACTCTTGCAGTGTCAAAGCATCCAGATATTTCATCAAGAGCCTCATAAAAACGCCTAGGAGGCAATTAATAGCTTTTCATTCATCCGATGGTTCAGATGGAAAACAGCTCCTGGGCTGCTGACCGAGGAGACAGCAATGACATGTGGTGGGTTTCTGCCATCGTGGAGCGAGTGTTGTGGTGGCAGTGGTCCCAGCTTTGTCCTGGAAGGCTAGTGGGATGGGTATGGGCAGGAATTAGGAGCACAGGAATGGCTTTAATGTGCTATATCTGCCTTGGGTCCTGCACTTTGCATCCTCATGAGATGCATCAGCCTCGCTGCCTGGAAGGTGTTTCCATTCCTGTTATAGTTTTGCAAGGAGGCACCGAAAACCCAGGCAGGGCAGAGGGCTATGTCCTGCATGTGCGTGTTCTCCGGCACATGGGGCTTAAATGCCTTCCCAGGGTGAAAACAGCCTCCCAGGCCCAGAGCAAGGCGGCGAGTCTCTGCTGTGCACAGCTCTGACACAGTCCGGCTGCTGATCGCTCCCGGCGGGAGGGAAATGTCGGATCGGGGAGTGCAAAATAGCTTTTAGCATGGGTGAGGAGCTCTTTGGAAGAGGGCTCATCCCTTCGCTTGGCTCCCAGCACGGCTGGAGAATCCACATTGACCCTTTTCCAAGGAGTTATCTGCAAAGGACTAATCATCCTGACAGGTTCCAGCAAACATGTCCTCTCGGCTCAGCTCCAGCATTTATTTATTTTTTTCAGCTGGAATGTTAAAAATAAACCCAGTGGATACAAAAAACAAATGGAAAATCTTTAAAGGGCTTTGCTGTTCATCCGCCTGCATTTGGTTGTTGCTGCTCTGCCTGCTGAGCCGCGCTACTGCCATGGATGTAGTTTCCAAAACTGGGGAAACTGAGGCAGGGAGGTCAAGTCTGAGGGGAGAGCATCACCCCACCGCCATGCATGAAGCCCGAGGACCGTGCATGCAGCAGGTGAAGGGAAGGTCCTGCAAGTCCTGACCCCCATCACTGGTGCCGGTCAGTCCTCAACCAGGAGCGAGGATGCCTGGGCAGCCGGGACTTCCCTCTGCACCCTGTGTTTTATCGGTGACACTTTATCTTGCCTTGAGTCCTGCTCTCCTATGGGGATTACTCCTCTTAGGAAGTTCTCCATGGCATTGCCTTAGCTTGTATTTTCTCCTCCACACCCTGGATAATGGGGGGACGCTGCCTCTCCTGCCCCCTCTGAACAGCCCCTGCGCAGAAGAGGAGTTAAATTAAATCGAGGTGGTGAGAGCGATGCTGAGGCTGTCGAGGAGGAAAATTCATGTTGCTCATCTGCCCAGTGAGCTGGGGTCCATCTGGGGGGATTTACAGCCGCGGCTGCTAACAGCGGCATTTTGATTTATTCAGAGGCTGCAAACTCGACAAAGCATATTTCACCATGGGAAGACACTCTTCCACTCTGGAATTTATTGGTTTTAATTAAAATGGCCATAAAAAAAACATGCAGGAGCTATGAATCTGCTCCAGCAGGACTCCAGTCAAAAATCCATGGGAATATCTGGAGGTTAATGGAGGAGGAAACAAGGGGAGATTATTTCTCCCCAAAGATTTTCAGGAGCTCAGGAGGACACTGAGCCTCCGTACATGCCACTCACCTTGTCTGGCGTGGTCCTGTCGGAGAGAGCCTTGCATCGGGGCTCCGGCAATGCTGGGATGGCCGCGTCTTGTGCCGATGGCCACAGGGCAGAGGAGTGAGCTGGGAAGCCAGGTCACCAGGGTAGCTCTGCCAGGTATATAACTATAACATAAATATTTAAAAATATAAATATATATGAATATTTATATTTCAATATAATTTCCACTTTGGCAGCCAGCCTGAGTCCTGCCTGTGACAATTCAGGGCTGTGATGCACAGAGGGGAAGCTACGATTTTTATTCCCCCTCCCTGGTGCTTGACTTCCCTTTTTCCTGGCTTTTTTTCCCAAAATTTGAAGAAGTGCTGCTGGGGCAGCTAGGTGCAATGGCTTTCAGCTGGGCTTAGGGTTGCTTTTGGCATGACGAGCAGCCCCAAGTGTCGGATGCCCGGGCTTTCCCTGGCTTGCATTGCGGTTCCTGTGCCGCTTTCTTGCCTCCTGACACTACAAGCAGGTTTTTTTATTTGTGCAGGGTTTTGTTTTCAAAGCAAATACTGCTCAGCCCTGGAGCTTAGCATCGGCAATCGATCCTGCGGAGAGAGGGACCGACTGAAATGCCACTGTGAGTGCTGCATCCTGGTCCCATCATTGTCCGTGACCCTTCCTAACACCCTGGCATCAACCAGTGCCGGACGGTACCCACAGGCAGGGACACACCACATGGGTGGGCACCATTTTTCTCCATCTCTTTGCCTGTGTTTCCACTTGCCCTCAACAAAAGCATCTTGTGGACCTCTTTGTCGACAGAGCACCGCATCCCTGGGTGCTCAAGAGGAGCCAAAATAACCCCAGTGTGGCAGCAAATGAATAAACCCCTCAACAAATCCACAGCACCAGAAGTCAAAATCAGACATTGCTTGGAAAGTTTCCTGAATGTTTCATCTGCACCCTGCCAAGAGAGGGACTTTATTTGCACGGTTTTGCTCTTGGTAGCAAACACAACCCCTCCTGCGGGGAAGAAGGAACATGGTACGGGGAGGCAACAGCTCCTGTTGAGCCCACCAGCTCCTTTCCCTTCTGCTCGACGAAGCCGCCTGCCCTCAGGGCTGCGAACCCGTCGCGGGGTTTGCAGGCGAAGCCTTAAAATAGCAGGATGCGTAAGAGGAGCTTGGAGGGGGATCATCACGCGAGGAGGCAGCTGGGCTAAGCGAGGCAGACAGCAACCTGGGCAGAGCAGAGTGAGCTTCTTCTGCTGCAGGAAGAGCCTCGCCAGGATGGCTCAAGGCTGAGCCACTGGGATTTTCCAGGTCAAAGAAGGGAAGTCGGAGATGGGATCTAGGCTCCTACAAGGCTGGAAATCCAGGTGGGTGCTGCAGCACCCAGAAAACCACATGCAAGAAGAGCAGGGTTGTGTTTGCACCTGGTGGGTGCTGCGGGAGGGCTGGTGGGGTGCCCTGTCCTGAACCCCCCCTCAGGGACGGACCCTGGCCCATCACCTCCCTGAGTCAGAGAACAAACGGGCTCCAACCAGCCTGCAGCCTCCCACGGGGAAGCTGCATTGAAAGCAAGGCACAAGAAGCAGTGGGGAAATGCCCAAATGAATCCTCTGTGGTTAAGGAAGCTGCCAGGTCAGGGCTGAGTGTGGCAGTGCCCCGGCCACACAGCCAGAGCCACACGGTCCCTGCAGACCCTGGTTCCCCTTTGAGCATCCTGGGGAGGAGATGGGTGCTGGGACCAGCAGCAGCCCCAGCAAGAGGTTATGTGGTGATAAGAGCGGTCCGATATGCATGATCCAAACAGGAGTCTGTCCATCCACCCACTCATCCATCATTCCATCACCTTACATGACTGATATACCAGATGGGACTTACCAACCTACGTGCTCCCCCTGAGCTGCCTTTGTACTTCTTCAGGGCCTGATTCACCCCATCCTAAGTTAGCCCCTCCAGGCAGGTTGGATGGGTGTGCTCGCAGGATTTCTGTCTCTCTGATTGCACCTGTGAGAAACCCAAGTGGTCAGTGCCGTGGAGGCACCTGGATGGAGCCCAGCTTGTGGTGAACCACCTCTGGGGGGATTCTGTTTGCACCCAGCTCCCCTTGTTTAGAGGGATGCATGTGCAGAATGACACCTTGGGGAATTGCAGCAGCAAACATTGCCCTGTTTTCTGCAGGTCTGAGATGGTTTGGGGCTTGCAAGAAAGGGAGCGAATGGACCAGCTGCTCCATGAGCATTGGCTCAACTGCACTGGTACCCACCGAGCTGCAGGTTCGGGCTGCTCCCCCCAGCTTCCTGGGGCTCATCGCTTCCCCTCCCTCCGCTGACAGCTCCGGATAAATTGGCCTTGAAGAGGAAAATGGGCTGATTTGTGTGTTTTGTTTTCCCACGTCAACAGATCTGAGTGTTTTCATACCTTGCGGGGCAGCTGCTGGGAAAGAACAAAGCCCGTCCGTCAGGGGAGTTAAAATTAGATGAGAGTCTTCTCTGCCTCACCATTATGCGTGGCTGAATGGAGAGAAGGAGGATTTTTTTGCAGCGTTATTTCCTCAGCATTGTGTGCGGGGAGGCTGTCTCTGAGGGCAGGCTATTTGCATAGCAGTGGATGTGCTGTGAGATGGCCGGGGCTGGAGCTGGGTTGGGATGTTGGATGGGAAATCTCAGCTCAGCACTTTGCAGGCACCGAAGCCATTCCCGGAGATCAGCGTGTCCCCGGGGGTGATGCCACCGGTGTCCCCGAGATGTTCTCAGTGTCCCCGAGACATTCTCAGTGTCCCCAGGATATGAGGGTGACTGCTCCCTTGCCAGGCTCAAGCTGGTGATGGTGCCAGCCTGCCCCGAGCCCCCTGCTCCCACCCAGGGTCCTTACAAATACAGGGTGGGTACATCAGCTGATTCATCCCGTTTCCTTGAAACATGCCTCCAAACTGATTATTTGATTTTAGGGGTTAGTGAACCCTTTTCCTTCACCCAGGCTCGTACCTGGCCCCATAGCAGGGATGGGGCCAGGGCCAGCGTGTGGCTCATGGGCACTGCCAGCCTCCCTGAGCCGTGCTGGCAGCAAAGGACACTGCACCATACACCATCCCCAGGGGACTCAGTCCCCACAGCAGCCTTTTTTTTCCCTGATTGTTGCTTATTTAGGTATTTTCACCCCCCCCCGCTCAGTGCCGCCTTTGGCTGACAATGGAGCATTGATTGGGAACTGGCAGTGTCTCCCTGGATTTCGGGGAGCTGTGAGCCTGGGCTGTCCCCCCCACAGCTGGCTCTCGGAGGTGGCATCACTGCTTTCCATCCAATGCGTGTCGGGAGCATTAACAACCTGTGAGTCATCTCGTAAATGAACCATCTTGGGAAAGGGGGGGATCCAGGGCAGGATGCTGCTCCGAGGAGGAGCTGTGATGGAAAATTAAAGCTTTGAGCTGCTGGTGGAGGGAATTGATGTGAACGTGAGCCCTGGGCTCCCCAAAGGGGTTAGGGCTGGGTTTTCCCAGGGGACACGAGGACTGTGCGTCCTGGTGCCTGGAGCTGGTTGTGACATGGGGACTGTGTCCTGGTGCCTGTGACTGATCATGACGTGCTGTCGTGGTCTAACCCCAGCCAGCAGCGAAGCCCCACATAGCCACTTGCTCTCTCCCCCTGGTGGGATGGGGGAGAGAATCAAAAGAGTAAAAATGAGAAAACTCGTGGGTTGAGATAAAGGCAGTTTAATAGGTAAAGCAAAAGCCACACACACGCAAGCAAAGCAAACCAAGGAACTCATTCCCCACTCCCCAGGGGCAGGCAGGTGTTCAGCCATCTCCAGGAAAGCAGGGCTCCAGCACGCCGAACGGTGACTTGGGAAGACAAACGCCATCGCTCCGAACGTCCCCCCTTCCTCCTTCTTCCCCCAGTGTTATGTGCCGAGCATGACGTCCTATGGTCTGGAATATCCCTTGGGTCAGTTGGGGTCAGCTGTCCCGGCTGTGTCCCCTCCCGACTTCTTGTGCCCCCCCAGCCTCCTCGCTGGTGGGGTGGGGTGAGAACCAGAACAGCCCTTGGCTCTGTACAAGCACTGCTCGGCAGTAACAAAAACATCCCTGAATTACCAACACTGTTTCCAGCACAAATCCAAAACACAGCCCCATACTAGCTACTGTGAAGAAAACTAACTCTACCCCAGCCACAGCCAGCACACACGGGGACCGTGTGTCCTGGTGCCCGGGGCCAGTTGTGACATGCTGGAGGGAAAAGGGCCCCATGTGCACGTGCATGTGTGCAGACACACGTGTTTTACAGCCAGGTTTCCTAAGGGAATAAGGTCCTTTTGACCATCTCCCATGGGGCTGACAGGGGACTTGCTGGTGCCTGTTGCTGTACCAGCAGGACAGGGGTTAGACCCAGGCCAGACCTGGGTTAGACTCCCTGGGCCACCTTCGACCACTCTGGTCATGGAGGAGGCAGTTTTCTTTCTCAATACATAAAATATTTACTTTTTCTGCAGCTTTATAGCTTCCTGCCACAGGGCCCGGGGCAGGGGGCATGCTCCCGCCATGACCCACAGTTCCCACAGCCGAGCCACCACTGGCACATCCATCACAGAGCCGGTGCCAGGGTGGGACGGATGCGTGGGTGTTCAGCCCATTGATTCACCTCCTCCGAGGGCTCCGGAGCTGCCGGGGAGGAAGCGGGTGTTGTCTTTGATGTTGTGAATCCAGGTCAACGCTAACCCAGCTGCAATCCTGCTGCTCTCTGAGCCCAGCACCGTGCCAAATCCTCCCCTGGCACTGCTTTGGTGCCTCTTGCTCCGGGCACAGAGCTCGGTTCTCTCCTCTACTTGTTCACACTCCTCCAAATGTCTGTGAGATGAGTTGGTTTGGGGTTGGGAGAGGAGAGGACACCTCCTCTTGGTAGAAACCCGGTGGAAAAACACAGGAGGGCTTGTGTTTGGGCTGAAGGATGGAGATTTGGGTGGCTCGGACCTGGAGGCATTGGCATCAGGAGCTGCAGAAGGAGCATCCGGCTCCAACTGTCACTTTGCTTTTGTGCCAGGCAGTCCCTGCAGGGCACCGAGATGTGGAGGTCAGGGAAACCATGGCATAACGATTGAGCACTGGTGGTTTACAGGGTATTTTATACGTGTGAGATTAAGGCTCTTTTCCTTAGGGAGGGAGCCTGCTTGCCATACCCAGCAAGTGCCCCGTCCGGACAGGGTGGCTGCCTGGCTGTGGGGCAGCGTGTGGACCAACATGTCCCCACCACAGTGTGGGCTTGCAGGCAGCAGGTCCCAGAGTGATGCTGGGGTTTGTGGCAGGATCCTGGGAGGTTTTGAAAGACATTCAGCAGGTCCTGAAGGCACGACTTGCTGCAGGGAATCAGACTGAAGCATCCCTCACCTGCACGGCTTTGGTCAGGAGCGGTGGCGGCTGGTTCAACGCTGGGGCAGGGCTTGCTCCAAAAAGCTCAGCAAAGCTCAGGATTTTTCCCTGACACTTTGATCGAGCTCTGAAGGCCTTGGGAGTTGGGATCAGCCAGAGCCAGGCTGGACACAGGCTTGGCCAGGGCCCGAGCAAAGCCCTTTGGTCACCAGCCAGCCACCAACTTTCCACCCAGCTCATTCCTCGCTTGTCCAAGCCAGGTCTCCAGCACAAGAGCCAACAACATCACTTGTTGGTTGGGTGTTTTCTTTTGAAACATCCCCGCTACATCAGGAGGCATTTCAGCCCCAGGGTGCCTTGAGCAACGCAGGCGCAAGGACCACTCTGTACCCACACACGTCTCCCTGATGGCTGCTGAGGGCTGAAAGCATTTGGCTGTAGGTACCAACCCCGCCTGTGTCTTCAAATAAATTGCTGCAGGTTGGGGCTTTGGAGGTGCCCAGCCTCTTCCCTGAGAGCTGCAACTACCAGTGGAAGGTATGGGAAGCTGCGTGTATATGGTGCTGGTCCCTCCAGCCCCACTGGAGGTTAAACACAGCCGTAAGGTGAGGGTTTGCCCTGTTTCTCACGGTGGCACTTGTGCATCCTCCTTCCCAGGGTGCTGTGAATCAGTGCAAGCACCTGGCGAGGTGCAGCAGGCAAGAACCTGATCTCAAAGCTTTGAATAAGGTGTTGAACCTTCCCACCCTCACCGGAGAGCTGCAGAAGGTGCGTGTCAGTGTTCACGGCAGTGCCATCCCCGCCATGGCTACCTCAGTGGGTTCCTCCTCTGGCCCTTTGCCAGCACTAGGGATTTTGCTTTGCTTCAGTTCCCATCCTGATAAAATCAGATGCCTGCTGCCATCTGTCCTGGCTTGTGCTGGTGGCCCCGGATAGCACCTGGGAAGGGCAGCACCTCCTCCATCCAAAGGGACACAGATGGCGGCTGCCCAATTTTTCCAAGATGGCCACCTGCTTCCCTCACCACTGCCGGGAGCAATGCCGAGCCGTGGGGCAGAGTCGCTGCTGGCGTTCCAGGTCTGTTGGCCAGCACCGGGAGCCTCCGGACACCAGGGAGGTAGCACGGCTCTTCTGTGGTCCTGGTATTATCCAAGGAAAAGTGAGTGGTGTCAGGGAAAGGAGTGGGAATGCCAGCGAGGGCTGGGCTGGGGGGGTCCTTCGGGGGTGCTGGCACCCGTGTTTCAGTCTTTACTAGCAGAGAGGAGATACTCAGACACATCCAAGCTGGGGTAGCTTAAACTGTGAGTTGAGTCCCATCAGTGATGGGTCTTGGAGGAAATCCCTGGCAGTGAGAGCCCAGCGAGGCCCTGGCGGGATGCTGGGCACCCCTGAACGGGTGTTTTGGCCATCCCAAGGCTGGGCTGCCAGCACCGCTGTGCTGGTCTGGGGCTGGGGGAGGGCAGGGAGCAAACAGGGGCCAGAGGAAGATGAGCAGTGCCGGCGAAGGCTGTTAGTGCTTCTCCCAGCCTCAAAGGCAGCTCCCCCTCCTCCAGCCTGCAAAACCTGTGACAGCTGATCATAGAAGGTGATTTCTCTCCCCTTTTTCTTTCTTCTCCTGAAAGGTACAAAAATCCCCCCCTCACCCCACCTTCTGCATCTCGCAGATATGCAAGATCTTCCTTGCTCCCACTCTTCCTCCCCAAAGCCATCACAGCCCAGCACAAAGCCAGGGACAGACTCAGCTCCGGGCCACCCACCTTAGTCCTCCGACCACATCCCCGTCCCCTTCCTACACACCGCAGCCTTGGGAAGACATTTGCAGGGAAGATTTCTTCTCTGCTTATCAGGTCGATGTTGGTTTTTTTCTGGAGAACCATTTTAGGGCTGCAAAGCTGCAGGTCTCAGCTGGCCTGTCCCTGGGGAGCGTTTGGCCAGCCCAACCTATGGTTAAATAAAGAATAGTAATAAGGAAAAATTGAAAGCAGTGGGTTAATGGTTGGAACAGCTCTTCTTCCATATCTAACTGTCTGCCTATCTAAATATAAACATATATTTTCTAAACACAAAATGCCAGCATCCCCGCTTAGAGCCAGGTGAAGCGGCTGAGAGCCAAACACAAGTACTTAAAAGCAATATTAAATGACCGATGCCTAACAAAACCCTTGGGCTGAAGGAAGAGCGCTGCAGATAGGAGATGTTTATTTATGGGGGAGAGGAAAGCAGGCTGGAAACAGACTTCTTTCCCCCTCCCAAGGTTTTGGCTGCAGCAGTTTGGAGGGGGGGGGTGTTTGATGTGTAAATCCCTTCTCGCTCCTTGGCTCGGAGGAGGCAGAGCCATGCTGGGAAGCAGCCTTGGTGCATGGAGGTGTTGGCTTAGCTAAAATGCTGTTGATTTAAGGGATTTTGTTGTTGTTGTTTGGGTTTTTAACTCTCCCTTCCCAGGCAAACATGTCTGTGCATCTCCCATGGCGTGGCAGGGAGCAAAGCTTGGTCAGGCGTGGCTGTGGTCCCCGAGAGCTGGGGACCCTCCTGTCCCCATCGAGGCAGCAACATGCACGTCCGTACGGATGCGGCTGAGCAACAGGGAGCGATGCTGCTGTGGGTGGAGGGAGGCAGCTTCTGCCTGTAACCACCATCAAGGTGTTGCTCCAACCTGATTCCTGACGCCGGGATGGATTTTTCCTACCAGCCTGATGGAGAGACCCATCCTCCCCCCACTCAAAAAGAGATACCACCTACCAGGGGAAGAAAAACATTAATAATTGTGCTTTGTTAATGACTTGAAATGTTCACAGTCTAAGTGCTCCCATTTCTCTCCTAAACGAGCCTGTCTCCTTGTCCACCCAACAGCAAACACTAAACCCCCTCCACCCCATGGCCTTGGGACTGGAGCTGTGGGTGGATGGCAAGGGACATTTTTTTTTCCCTTGCTGTAGCCAAGATATCTTATGAGCGAAGCAATTTTTCCCCTCGCCTTGTGCTTCTACCTTCCTCCGTATCCACGCGCAGACGGGATTCTCGGAGGGCCTGGATGACTCACAGCAGCAGCAATGTAAGGGCATTAGCACATGATTCCTCCCGGGGCTCTGCATCTCCCATCACCAGGAGGTTTTTTTACATTCGGAGCAGCTCTCCTGCCCCAAGGAAGTATCATGTTTACCTGCAAAATGGCTGGGCAGAGGGCACACGTCCCCTTGATGGAACGGACTGCTTGTGATGGAGATGGGTGCTGGACCGAGGTGGGTGATGCGGGGACCGAAGGGATGCACGTACACACGCAGGGTGCCACAGCCTTGCCGATGCCCACGTTTGCAGCGTGACACGCGTGTCCCTGACACAAAGTCATTGCCTTCACCCTGAGTTACTGCTGCAGAGCTGAAGTGGGTCCCTCCCCAGTGTGGCCAACAGCAGCTCCGTCACCCCTTTAGCCACAATCCCAGCGCAGTGGCCATTGCAGTTAACTCACTAATTGCATGCCGTGCTTGGCCAGGCTGCTTTGCAGAGTGTAATTAATTAGCATTTGCTTCCCTGACAGTTGCTGACCCTGCCAGACTTGGGAGTAAATTGGCTGCTGTGGGTAATGGGTTTGCTAAGAGCGGCTGGCAGTGGTGGCACAGCTCCTGGGTAATCACTTCGTTACAGGACGAGCTATTTATATTTTCACTTTGGAAAGACAAGGCAGCTCCTTGGAAGAATGTGGCCTTTGGTGCCAGCTGCTCTCGGATTTCGGGCTTGTGGGGACCTTGGAGAAAGGAGGCACAGACATGGCTGGGGTGAATCAGAACTTCGGCACAACCCCAGCCTGCCATCCTGCCATCCTGGGCCATTTTTTGCTCAAGGAAATCGCTGGCCAGGAGCTGCGCGTGGCTGAAACACTCTGGAATGGTGCAAAGTGGGTGGAAAGATACTTCGGGGACATTGCAGACAAGCAAATCAGGGTTAGAAAATGCACAAAGATCATTTCTTTTCTGCAGCGCAAACCCTGCCCAGTCCATGCGGTGGGATGCAGAGGACCAGGGGATGGGGATGAGCCTTGAACATCCAGGTGAGCTCCCCAGCCCCCTCCTCTTTCCCACCACCCTCCCACCCTGGGTGCTCTGCCTGCACCCAAACCTGGGCTAAACCGTGCTAATCCAGAGCGCAAACCACCCCTGCTCGCCAGCCCTTTCCTCAAGCTGCATGGCACTTCATTATATCACTCAAGATTAATCTGCCGCTCCTAATTGCCAAGTGCCTGAGAGCTCCTGGCAGGGAGAAAAATAAGTGTCAGACGAAAAAGCCAATGTGATTTTTTTTTTTTCCTCTGTAATATTTAGGTCGACTTACTGATGTGGGAAGTGTGGGGATGGGAATTCATGTGGTCTGGGGGAGCGGGGGCTGGTTCAATGGCATTTCTTGGGGTGTTTTCCCTGGCATCTCCTGTGTCCTGGCCCTGAGAAGGAAGAGCATGCATGGTTCCAGCTGAATGTTGAGAAAGACTGGTTTTTTTTGTTTTTTTTTTTTTTTTTTTGCTTTTAACGGGGGATCTTTGCTCCTCTGCCTGTTCAGCTAAGGAAGGGAAAAAAAGTCTCTGCCAAGTGCTGTGATTTTAGGAAGGCTGAGATCAAAGCGCTCTGCAGACTCAGCAAACCTTTTCAGCCAGGAAACAAAAGGGCATGGGTTTTTCTTTAGGAAAAGTATATTCTGTAATTTTCCATACAACATGTTTCATTTTAGAAGCAAAAGTTTGGGTCCAATTTGGGCTTATTTGATGCATCGAATCATCAAAAAGCCTGGGGGAAGGTTGGGGGATGATTTAGGGCACTGTAGAACTATTTCCCACCGATAGATTGCAAACATTGCAGGTGTCAAACTGATTTTTTTTCCCCTTGTTTTGCAGGGGAAAAAATATACATACCCAGACAGGCCAAATCCATGGCTTTGCTCCGAGTATTTTGGCTTGGCTGGGTAAGAGCCGGGCTGGGTGGCAGGGCTGGCTTGGGCAATCACCGTATTGTTTTCGGAGCTGCTCCGAAGCAGCTGATTCACTCGCATCACCACAGAACAATGAAGGAGAAAGGAAATTGCTCAGTTTGCATCCCAGCCTGGAGTTGGAGCCAGCACTGAGAGGCTCAGCAATTTTTTTCCCCTAGTTTAATGATGTTTGTGTGTTATTCAGTGCCTGGGGTGCCCTGCTGTGATTGCCCCATATACCTCTGCGCAGCTCCTCCAGGTGTTTAGGGACCCACCACATCTCCACATCCTTTGACAGCCTGTACCCATGGGATCCAGCCCCAAATCCCCGCACATCCCATCCTCCCATGCCCCTTTTACTCAGGAAAACCAGAGCTTTGGGGTTTAATTAAAACAAAGAGCCAAAAAAAAAGCCCATTAGCAGAGCAGCTGAGTGCTTGAAAGGCTCGAAGAAGGTGCAGCAGACGTGGTCCCCCTAAGAAAATTCGGGCCTCTGTAGCTCTTGCTTTCATCTAGCATCAAGTCCCAGGCTGGAGCTGGGTCTGCTCAGCTTTGGGGGTATTGAGCAGCCCCTTTGGGATTTTGGGAATAGCTGTTAGTGCCCCTGAGCTCAGCAATGCTCTGATGCATCTCTGTATTGGGGGGCATGGCGGGTGGCGTTCCCGGCTCACTGGGTCATGGGGAGTTTTCTGGGGTCCCCCCACCATGCTCAGCACCCTCAGCATCATTCCTGCCCTCCCAAAACAAGCCCAGCACTGAGTTTTCCTGCTTTTTAAAACAAATCAACTTAATTCCTGAGCAGGGCTGGTGCCTTCCCCTGTCCCTCCACTCCGGGTCCCCTCAACACCGAGCATCACTTCAGGGACGTCACCCATCGGAGCAGCTGTGGTACGAAGGCAGGAGCGATGCGGCTCTGCGCCAGCGGAGCTGTGGCGTTTTTCCCAGGAGAGCCAAATCCTGTCTACTGACAACAGCAAAGCGGGTCATGCTGAGATCCTGTGCCTGTCATGCAGATAAATATTGTATGTGGGTTTTGAGGTCTGGGGAGGCAATGAGCACCTGTGCCTGGTGGATAATTACCTATTGATTGCTGAGCTTGCAAAGTAAGAACCTCTGCAAGGGGACGGGCAGGGGGGGAATCTGCCCCGCTCTGCCAAAGAGTTGGGACATTAGCAGCAAGTGAGGAGCTGGAGGTGTGGAAATAACATCTGTGAGTCCTTCTGGCTACAGGAGCGGGGTCATTCCCTTGGGAGCAGAAAGGCCATCCCTACAAACAGGGGCTTGGACAGTTGGGATGGGGCGTTTGGGGTCTGTTCTTTACCTTGTGCATCCCCCAGCTTTTACAGCAGAGGCTGCTGATGCTGTCTCAGGTTTTCCCTCTGCCCTTGCGGCGCACTTTGGCACGTTGTTGTGGTTTTTGAAGGCAAATCCTTTCTCTGGGCACCTCTTCAGCTTATCCCCCTGAGCCTGGAGCAAGTGGAGGGTCAGTTTAATCCATTTAATGCACATTTCCTTCCCCCACCACAAGTTCAAGCAACCCTGAAGTGAAGAAGGACGAAGCAGGGTTATACCACAAGGCTAAAAGCTGGGTGCATGGATGGCTCCCATGATGTTGGGGTAAGGAGTAAGGTTGTCACTTGGACAAGCTGCTCTGCACCAGTGCTGGTGACCAGAGAGGGCAATCCCCATGGCTCTGCAGCAGGAACATCAGGCAGAGCCTCCTGACCTTTAAGGAGAGGGAAAACAAAACATCTGATGAAGTTGTGGATAAATATCACTTGGGTTTCCAGCCACTGCAAGGCACACGAGCTGGCAGGGTGGCTCCAGGGACGTCAGGACCTGATGGCTAATTGTGGGGCAGCCCTAACGAGGGTCAGACTCACGTCAAACACAGCTCCTCAGGTGCATCCTTGAGCCGAGGGCTCTGCCACGTCCTGGGTCCAGGGTTCGCCTGCAAGCCCTGCTGGTGCCGGGTGAGCCCAGTGCCCCGTGCTCTGCACCGCACCGGGTGCCCCCGCCCAGGGCTTGGTGAGAAGTCGGTGTGAGCCCCGCCATCCCCTGCTGCCCCCCGATTCCTCACCCCAGACTGAAAACCTGGCAGTGCCGGGCTTTGCTGGCAAGGGACATGTGCTCAGCCATCCTGATGTGCGATGCCACAGCCCAAGGCATGCACAGGATTGGGTTTAGTTGGCAGATCAAGGAGCAGATCCAGCTCCCACAGGCTAGTAGTAGCCCCCAAAATGCTGCCAGCTTCCTGGGGGGCCATGCAGCTCATGGCATCATCCCAGAGAAGGTCCAGAGGGGCCTGACTCTTCCTTGGTGCTGACGGTGGGTCCTGCTGCTCAGGGTGGGGGGAGCATGGGGACCCACACTGCGGGGTAAAGGCCAGCTCCAGAACTGCGTTAATTTGGTTCGATTCCGACACGATTCCCCACCAGCCATGCCATTCTCTTTCCAAGAATCCCAGGTGCTCGGTGAGCCCTGGCCCGAGGGTCCCCCCAGGACCAGCCCTCCTGGGGTGGGAGTTGTCACCACCTCCCACTACAGCTCTGTGGACAGCGACCCGCCATCCCGCTTTGGGGGGGGGGGCAGCAACCAGGGCCAGGGGAGTTAGCGAAGCATTGAGCGAGAGGATGGGGAAATGAGGTTGCCAAGGAAACTGCTGAACAGCAAAGCGCTGATTTTTTTTGTCAGGGCTGGAAAAAATGCGGGGGAGAATGGCAGCGGCGAAGTCCCAAGATGTGGGCGAGCTGGGGGTTTGAAGTCTGGGCAAGCCAGGATTGCAAAACAAAACGTGGATGCTCAGGTGTCTGTGTGCTGGATTCTGCACCTGCAGGACAGAGTGTCCCTTGGGGGTGGCTCAGGGCAGGCCACGGAGAAGGGATGCAGTCTGGTGGCACCAGTGGTGGCTGTCCCCTGTCACTGCAGTGGCACAGGGGATCTGGCTGGGAAGGGGCACGTCGTGGGGTTGTTTGAAGCATTGCAGGTTGTACATTTCAAATAACACCTCCATCGCATCGAGGATTCAGCGTCCCATGCAGGGACAGGCAGGAAGAGGCAGGAGCCTCTGCTAAAGCTTCAGAGCGTCCCAAACCTGAAGCTGGGGGGCGTGTAAAAGCCACCGCGGGAGCGCCCCAGGCTCTCCATGCGCCTAGCAGGGACCGTACAGGCCTCGCCATCATTGCAAGGTCATGAAGAGCCCCAGGTGGAGCCGGGCCACCGGCTGCCAAGAGCTCAGTTCAACCCAGGGCTGCAAAGGAGCTCCAGAGCTCCTGAGGGCTCTTGGCTGAGCCTCCCTGCCTGCACAGGCTGTGCAGGCAGCAGAAGGGCAGGGGAAGGAACCAGCATTAGCATTTGCTGTTTGAAGCCATGACTACACCTCTTGAGCACTGATGAAAAATCAGAATTGAAGTGCCCACTTCCCCCAAAGTTCAAGAGTTAGCTCCTGGGCTGAGCGCTGGCAAGACAGGCAGCTGCCAGGTTTCTTGCCTGCACTCATTCCTTGCCAGGCTGGGGGATGCAGAGGTAAGGAGGGGACCATTACCTGCGAAGGAGGGAGGAGAAAGCCTTGGGGACACAGCACCTATGGGGAGGGGACGGCAGGATCTCGCGGGGGGCTCAGCCAGACCCCAAATGCTGTCAGCCATCCCAGCGTGAGGACATGAAGTTTGGGAACAGGGGTTTTGTAACACACACGCACAGGTACTTGTGCCCTCCCCGTGGAGCTCAGCCTGGGGGACTGTCCCCAGGAGCCACCCAGAGCCCATTTAAACCCCTGGAAACAGCTGGATGCCAGGGACCTCCTTGCTGTCACCTGCCCCAGTGACATCCACCCGCTGTGCCACAGGGGGCTAGATCCCGCATCCCCACCCAGAGGCCGGAGCATCCTTCAGGGCCAGGAGCTCCCCTGGCCCCAGGCAGGTGGGAAAGCCCTCCCTGTGCAGGGGGGGAAGCTTGCATGGATGGTGGGAGAGCCTTCAGCAGTGCCCAACTCTCTGGTTTGCCTTCCCTGCTCCCTTTCCTCCACTGGGATTTCTCAGGGGACCTCGGCAGGGTGGGGGTGACATTTCCCTTAGGGACATGTCCCCTGCAGGACAGACGGACACATAGGGATGCCAGGAGCTCTATCACAAAGTGTTTGGGGCCAGGCTCCCTCCAGTATTGCTCAGACACCTTTACTCGACTGGACTGCAAAAAATATAGGTCCTAATGCCTCTGTTTCAGCCTTATCCCACCCAAATGTGCCCTGTTGCACCCTGGGGACAGCACGTGAGGCCCAGTCCTGCACGCTGCTGGCACGGTGCTGCCTGTCCTGCACTCCCCTTGCCACACAAGGTCACGTTGATGTTTTATTCATCCCCCACAATCCACTATATTCCTTAATTGCAGCCACATGCACTTTGCAAGTGTAAATAATTGCCTTGGAAGCTTATTAATGACTTTGGTGTGCTAATGAGCACAACAGCCCCAAGCGCACTCTCAGGGGGCTCAGGGGGGTCCGACCCTTCCCTGGGCTGCCAGGAGCCCCAGAGAATGAAGGGTTAGCACCCAAATCTGGGTGCAAACTGCCTTGAGCGCTGCCTGGGTAAAAAAAGCACACCTCATTCCAAGAATAAAAAAATTAGTGATCCGTTAATCCCACAGCTCCACCGTCCTCTTCCACTCCTGCCCACCGGCTCGGGCAGGTGTGGGAGCAGCACCCTCATTCCCCATCACCTGCTGTCACCGTGACCTTACCTGTGTCCCCATCACATCTTGCTGCCTCTGAACGGAGCCACTGGGAGAGGCTGATGGCAGTGAGGGACCTGCTCGGTGCCACAAGGCTCCATCCTGCACCTCCTGTAGCCAAAGGTGCATCTCTTGGCCAGTCCCCGAAGCCCTTTCTCTGCAAAACCCTCCCGGCTGTCGGTGGAGGTGCCGCCCAGCCATGGGACAGCCTTCAGCATCCAGACTCAGCCAGGGAGCTGCTCTGGCCTTAATTAAAGGTCTTTAATCACCAGGCAGGTGATGGATGAGCGTCAAGCTACCATTACATCTCAAGATGGTGGATTCAAGACACACGCTGCAGCTGAGCGCGGGCTCTTGGAGGACTGCGAGGCTCGAGCTGGGGGGGAGTGTGAACCGAGACACGGGTCCCAACCCCCCTTCAGAAAGCAGTCTGTGCCACAGAGACAGTTCACACCTTTATTGCTCTAGCTGAATGGGTTTTCCCCACTCTGCTCCCCCCCCATCCCTTCTTCTTTCCTGGGGATTCAGTGCCCTCAAGCCAGGATGGATGGTCCACATGTCACAGAGCAGAGGGACACGGTGGCATCCCAGCGGCATCCAAACACCTTGCAGCCACCCTGTCCCCCTCCATGTCCTCCCATTGTATGCACTTAGGTGAGGAAGAAGGTGTTTGGGTTAAAACCTGTCCCTTTCCCACTCCCGGCCCCCAGGACAGTGGCACGGCCCCACATCCACAGGGCATCGTCACTCCTGTCCCCAAATCATCCAAGCCCAGGTTTTCCCCAGGGAGGGGCAAGCTGCCCAGGACAGACCAGTCTCCCTTTCCACAGATGTGTCTGTTCCCAGTGAGCTCCCAGCACACCCCAAGCAAAGGGCAGGTCTTTACAGGGGGGAACCGCTTGAATTCACCAGGGTCTTCTCAAGCAAACCCACCTGTTGCCAGAGCCCAGCTCCCTGGGACGTTTGAGGGAGCCCAGTGCAAGGAAACAGGGAGCTGGGGTGTAGGGACCAGCGCTGCCCCATTACCCTCCCTCCCCATGCCGGCTGCCCGATGTGGCCATCACAGCATCCCGTCTCACACCATGTTCCCTCCAGCGCCGTCGCCGGGCGCCGTCAGCAGAACTGCAGGAGAAGCAGAGCCCAGGGCGGGCGGTGAGTCCTCGCCCAGCCCCCCCCAGCATCGTTTCAGGGGGTTCTGCTATCCCCCCGGGCTGGGCAAGTGTTGGGGTACCCGGACCCCCACCCCCCCCCCGGCTGGGCACAGACCTTCCAGCGGTTCCCACATTCGTTGCACAGCACGAATGTCGTCATGGGCTCGTCGGCGCTGCGCGTCTGCACCTAGGATGGAGCAGGCAGCCGGGTCAGTGGAGACCCCTCTGGCATCCCCCCAGTCAGGGTCCCCTGGGGACAGGGGGGAGCCCCGGGGGCTTTGCAGGGCTGACCTGGTTGTACGTGCAGTTCTTCTTCTTGCACTTGCCGCACTGGAAGAGGTCGGTGACAGTGCCACCCGTCTTGGCCATCTGGTGCTCCCGGATGGCTTCCTGGGTCATGGCGTTCCTCAGCTCCTTCAGCTCATCGCTGGCCATCTCCTGCCACCAGCACCAGCCCGGCAGGGTCAGTGCTGCCGCAGCTGTGCCCGGGGGCTCGCAGCCAAGCCGGCACAGGGTGCAAGCCACTGTGGTCCAGCACCTTCCCCGTCCTCTCCAGGACCAGGACTGATCCTGTTTGCTGTGTTGGCTGGAGGGCTCAGGCCCATCCAGAGGAAACAAATCACCCCATCCTCAAACCTAAACTGCTGCCTGCAGAGACCTGGCTCCCTGCGGAGGGAGCTGGGGTCCCAGGAGCCTGATTTGGGGACCCTGGTTGAGGGGGAGGAATGAGGACCCCCAAGCCTGACTCCTGCCAGTGTGACATCCCACACCCGGCTCTGTGATGGGCTGGGGTGCTGCAAGGCTCTGAGGGGACCAGGCAGTGCCCCTTGCTTTCTCCCTATGCCTGATGCTCCCCAGCACCAGGTGGGACAGGGAGATGCTGGGCACAAGCCCAGCGGGGATGCCACCAAGCCAAGACCCAGCCAGCCCACGGGCACCAACGCGGCCTCCAAGAGCAGAGGCTGGGGGGGTGGGGAGGGGTCTCACCCCCACAGAGGCAGCACAGACATGGTCCACAAGAGCCAGGCCCATGCCCCCACCCTGCTCCCCACCTCAGCAGTCATGCGGGCGATGAGGCTGGGCAGGATCGCCCCACACAGCACGTTCCTCCGCAGGCTGGGGTTCTTGGGGTCCTTCAGGTTGCTAATCCTGCTCCGCACCCGGTTGCGATACTTCATGTCCGTACTCTTCAGCTCCTGGAAGATATGTGGGGGTCCATCAAGGAATCAAGGGGGCGAGGCGAGGGGATGCCAGTCCCGTGGGTACCCACTGCTGCTCTGGGCTCAGTGGTGTTGACTGTCACCAGGGCCAGTGCCCACGTGCATGTGGAGGTGGACGATCTCAACAGGGCTTTGCTCCCTGGGGGACCATGTGTCAGGGGTCTCCCTCTCCTTGGGTTCAGTAGGATGAAGCACAGCTTGGGATGTGGGGATGAAAACAACTTTGCATTTCCCTGCTGTGACATTTCCCAAAGGCTGTCGGGGCACAGGGACCGTCACCAAGCCCTGTGCTGGGATGTGAGTTCATGGCGCAGAGGACTCAGCCCGCTCTCCTCCTCCCAGGCTGGCCAAAAAGCCGACGGCTGCCTGCACAGATGCTGAGGTGGCAGCTTTGGGGTCCCACAAGGTCCCAGGCACACATGGCCAGAGTTTGGGATGCACCAAAAACCAAAGCGTACCCAGAAGGAGGAACCACCTTGGGGCTGGTCCCAGTCTTGGGGGGCTGCCAGGAGACCCCCAAGCCTTGAGTGGAGGGTGAACGGAGGTGGCTCCATCCCTGCCAGTGTGGCACAGTCCAGGCACTGTGATGGACCAGGGCTGGCAAGAGACACAGGCACCCACAGCAGGCTCAAAAAAGAGGCTTTGGCTGGGTTTGGGTTTTATTTCCCCAGGGACGAAGGCAGGTCCCTGAGCAGAGGCGTATGGGGGGGAACACACAGACACTGGGACTAAGGCAGGTGCCATGGGGATGCTCTGCTCAGCATCAGCCTCTAACCAGGGTCTGGGCTCCCTCTGCAGGCAACGGGGACAGAAAAGCCTATCACTCTGTCCTTGTCCCTGCCACCTCTGTCCTTGTCCCCACAACCCTCTGTCCTGTCCCCACCACTGCTCTTGAGCCCACGTGTGTGTGTCAACAGATGGAGCCTGGGGACTCCCAGCCCCGCCAAAGGATATGGTCTTCAATCTCCGACGCCATCTTCTCACAGTTGACACCAAACTCCTTGTAGTCATCTAAAGGGCAGAGAGGCCAAGGAGAGATTCACGTGTGAAACCAGCCGGGTCTCACCATGCACTGAGAAACCCCCCCAAAAAAATCTCACCTCTCCCACTCGACTTGTCCCCTGCACCCCTTCTCTAAAAAGCCCTGTTTTTACCCAACTTGAACCCTGAATTAACTTCCTTATGAAGTCCCTATCCAACCCCTTATTGGAGACCCTACCAACCCCCTTTTTCTTTCATCTTGGAGCTGAACGCTGAGCTATGAGCTAGAGCTGCAGTTTATTTGCCAGTCCAGGGTGAGTTTGCTGTCGCAGGGCTGCGAGTGCCCCAGGACGCAGAGCGTTGCTTGTTATTGTAGGGTTGCTCCTATTAGGGCTGTCCCATAGGAGAAACAGCCCAGTTTAGGCTCCAGCACCCCCCAGACCCGCTCACCATCCATGCGGAGGGCGGCCGTCAGCATCTCGATGCACTTGTCCCGCACTGAGTCCCCTGTGAGATAGCAGGGGGCCAGGAGGCAGGGGCTGGGCGAGAAGGGGGGGCTGGTGGGGGTCCGCGGCGTCTCTGGTTTGGTCTTGCTGCTGTTGACTCTACAGGGGCACACGAGGAGGACAGGCAAGCACTGGGGTCCTGGCACAGCCCCAGGGGACCTGCCGGGGCTCCCGTGGCAGTGGGATGGGTCTCTCCTACCTTTCCTCCTTGCTGTCACTGGAGTTGCTCCGGGAGCTGGTGGGAGCTAGTGAGGGGCTGGTGCCCACAGAGGCTCTCCTGGGGGGGTGGCATGGAAGGGGACAGTGGGAATGACACCAGAGATGGGGCAGGCCGGACAGGAGCAGGGACTGGTGGCAGGACCTCAGGCACCAGCACGTCAATGTGCGCGCTCAGAAGCCAACAGGAGCCTCCCGGGGGAGGAGTTGCTCCTCATGTGGAATATCCCAGTGTCCATGGCGGGATCAGGGCTCCCAGCCATCTCTACCCACCCCAGATGTGGATTCCATGGTCAGAGCATCCCCAAAGGGGATCCCCAAAGCATCCCCAGGCTGCCTGGGGATGCCTCCTCCTTACCTCTCCCCTGGTGGTCTCTTCTGTGGGGAGGAAGAGGAGGAGACAGCCGAGGTGGTGGAAGACCTTGAGTCAGCAGAGTCTCTCCTGGCAGGACGAGCTCCATGTCAGAGAGCAGCAATAGGGACCACGCGGTGGGTCCAGACCCCTGACCGCAGCCCAGCAAGGGGCTGGGGTCTGGCACCTCCCATCCCCCTCCAGCCCAGGCACCCACCTCTCTTTCTTGCCATCCAAAGGTGACTTCTTCAAGGATGCAGTGGGGCTCCGGCTGTCACTGGACTCTCTTCACCGCAGAAACCCGAAGGAAGGGAGAGATGCTCTCAGAGAGCCCAGTCCCAGCATCCCCCGGCATGATCTGGTGAGCCGCACACCCCATCCCCGGCCAAGTCATCCCCGAGCCCCGCCAGCCCCCAGGCTGCCAGCAAAGCCTTCTCCAGGCTGCTAGGGCCTGGCAGAGCCCAGCACGAGGGTCGGTGTGACCTTTGGCAGGTACCTCTCTGGGATGGAGTCAGCAGGGTGGCCCTGGGGGGTGATGGCACGAGAACCAGACTTGCTGGGCTTCCTAGGGACAGAGAGAGCGGGGCAGGGTCAGACAAGCACCCTTAAAACAGTCCTCGCCCAGAGAATAAATAGCATTAAAGAACGGAAAAGAAAAAAAATGCTGTTTCTCCCTCCCCTCTCCGAAAGCTGCCCTGGTGCTGCCGCGGCTGCAGGCAACCGCTCTTTGGTTCTCCGGCTGTGCTGTCGGCACCCACGGAATATGGATAAACCAAACAACTTGTAAGGAACGAGCAGAGGGTGGTCTCATATCGGCCCCGCTGATGCCTTGGCCACGCGGCTGGTGTCCCCCAACAGTGGGCAGGAGCCCCCACCTCTCTTTGTGCTTCTCCCTGTGCTTCTCGGACGAGCTCTTGGGGTGCTTCGGCCCTTCGTTGGGGCAGCTAGGAAAATCCAGCCCCTTCTCCTTCTTCTCCTTCTCCCCATCCGTGTCCTTCTCCTTCTTTGGTGTGGCGGAGGACTCTGGGGGAAGGATTGGGGTGTCAGAGGCATGGCCTAAACCAGTGCAGGACACCTGGGGAGCTGCATTGCAGGGAGGGAGATGGCTGGGGGGATGCTCAGCCCCTGGGGGAAACACACTGATTTATACCGCTCCACCTGGGAGCAAAAATGAGCCCCTGGAAAATCCATCAAGTCTGTGCATTCCCTGGCAGGACTAGGTTACGGCAGCTGTGAGGCATGGGAGCCTGCATGTTCCAGCTCGGGACTGATCCCACCCCATCCCCCCCTGGAGAGCATCAAGGGTTTGGGGTGCTGGGGTGGCCCAGGGAGGGTTGGGGTTTGGGGGGGCTCTTGCCTCTCCCCGGCATCACTCACCCAGCAGCCGCTTCCAGTTCTTGATGAGGATTTTGGCCGAGGCCACCACCTCTTCGTCCGAGCAGTGTTTCCGTACCGAGTTGACGGCCACCCCAATCCGCGTGGTCTGGGGATGCACGGCAGGGATGTGTCCTTAGGGTTGTGCTGGCTGGCATGGGGGTGACAGGACGAGCCACCCCATGGGGTCTCCCCTTGCCAGCAACTGCTGCCCCCCACCCAGACCCCCTCACCTGGAGCAGCTGGATGGTCATGGTGTAGCCTGTGAGGGACTTGAGCAGATCCAGCGCCCCTTCCTAGAGTGGGAAGAACCCACAGGGGCCCTTGAGGAGCCAGAGAGAAATGGGGGGGGGGGGCTGCGCCGAGGCAGCCTGCATCCCCCTTTCTTCTTGCCGGCACCAGGCAGTGCCGGGAGGGGACCCCAAGGGGACACAAAGCAGCCCTGGGCCGGTGTCTGGGGAATGCCTGACCCTCCACAGCGATGCACTCATAGAAAAATCCCAAACCCAAATCCTGCTGGATCATCCTGGCGCGGGGTCACGTCTCCTGGCTGGGAAGCAGGACCTTCCTTTAAAGCTTGGGAAAAGCCCTCCATAAGGAAACTCTGGACTTCCAGGAGCTGGGGACAGCCAGGGGACACTTAAGTGTCCCCACATAAGGGTGCGAGGGTCCGTGGGACACCCACCCACAGGGTTTCAGCCTGACCCCAGGCATGCAGTGGCTGCAGGGCTAAACTTAGCCCCGGCACGGAGCCCTCCTCCTCCTCCTCCATGGTATTTTTAGAGCCCCAGTAGCAGACGCCAGCTCCCAGGTATCCCCCTCCACAGGGGACACAGCCCTGCACCAGGCTGGACCCCCATCCGACCATGAGGGGCTGCATCAGGCCCTCCAGGTACGACTGGTGCAGAGGACGTCCCCGTGCTGCAGCCGGACCCTGACTCTGTTTCCCTCCCCAAAGCGCAGGCACGGGAGCGTGGAGCAGGAGGGCTGGGCAGGATCAGTTCCATGACCCAGGCGTAATTCCTGGTAGGGAACAGAGCCCGTGTGGCTCTCACGGGGTCTGATTCAGTTCCAAGCGTTGGCATCCCAAAAAGCCATCGGATCTGGGGGGACGGCAGCGCTGCCCCACCCCCCCAACCTGGGAGCCTGTGCCTCGTCGGGGCAAAGGCCGGCGGAAACGGTCAAATATTAACTTTAAGGGCCAGGCTCAACTCTGCTCGCCCATGCGTAACCGGACAGCCAGGATCCCCGGATGGATCCTCACCGGTGCAAAGTGTGGCAGGGCCAGATCCTGGCTTCCCTCCGCCCCAGCACGCTATCGCCAAAGCCACCCAGGAGCCATCGCTCAGCCCCCACCTCTCCATTTACACGCTTGCACGCACTCGTGCAAAAGGCAGGGCTGTGTCTGGGTCTGTGGTGGGGTCGTGTCCCCCAGCCTGGTCCCCCCCCCGGGGGAGTTTTCCCTTGCATGGGGCTGAGCCTGCGGCACTGGCCCTGGCCCCGATCGGGTGTTGGCAGCCGGGCTGGTGGCCAAGCACCTGTCGCCCACGTTTGCCTGGGGTCCCACGCCACCAAGGGGTGCCCGGAGCCACCACCCCGGGACAGACACCCCCCCCCCTTGCCCCCAACTCCTAACAGCCAGGAGCAATGGGGGGCAGGAGAGCCCCAAATTGGAGCTAAANTGTGAGCAACAGGAGCAGGGGGGGTAAAGAGCAACCCCCCCCTTTCCCTCCCTCCCTCCCCTCTCCCGAGCCACGCTGTAACATCCAAACACGTACACGCACATGTGTAAATATGCACAAGCATGCAAATATGCACACATGTGCAAACACACACACACACACACACACACAGGCGCGCACACCCATCCCAAGAGGCTCGTCCGTCTTACCGTGCTCCTCCT
>VYZV01014251.1:22728-42797 GCA_013401275.1 Pandion haliaetus | reverse complement strand
TGGCCACCATCTTATCCAATTTCTTGGCAATCCGGACCAGCTCCTCAGCAGGCCCCATGCCGGCAGCTCACGGCTCGCAGAGCAAAACCAAGGCGGCAGCAGGCAGAGCTCAGTGCTGCCAGCATGGGGGTTCGGGCAGGGGTGGGAGGGCAGCCGGGTGCGAAGCAGCAGCTGGACCGAAAAAGAGCAAAGAGGGGGAAAAGAAAGGGAAGGGAAGGGAGAGAAAGCAGAAAGGAGGTGGGGCTGTCCCGGCCAGTTATAAACTCCTGCCAGGCAGGCGAAATAGCATGGGGAAGGGCTAAATATAGCTGAGAGCACCGGGCAAGGCCACGATTGCAGGAGCTGGGGGGAGGCGCGTGCCGGGGTGCACCGGGACACACGCCTGTCCCTGCCGGAGAGGAGCCCAGGGATGCTGATGGGCCGGAGGAGCTGCTTGCGTCAGGGCTGGAGCCCGGTGTTGGCAAGAGGGGCCCGAGACATGGCTTTGCCACTGGGATGGCTCAGCCAGGGATTCCCAACGGGCACGGGTGCAATGCAGTGCGGTGCAAGCTCTGCAGGCCCAGGGCTTGCTCCTTCCAAAGCCAGGGTCCTGCAGCAGCGAGTTCCCTGGGGGAACAAGCTGTGACAGCAAATGACACGCCACCACCTCCCGCAACCTTTTAAGCCTGGCAGGTACTAAGGCTAAACCGACATTTGCTCTACTGAGCCCCCCAGGAGCACTGGGTGCGCAGCATGCCAGCCCACAGCGGGTGCCAGGAGCACCCCAAGCACTGGCAGGAGGGGTAGCAGCGGTGGGTACCACGGTGGTGATGCTGGCCCCAGGCTCGAGAGGCACAGGCGGTTGGGATAGGTGGGTGATGGCAAGCGTGCCACCCTCGCTTGTCCCTGCTCCACCACCCAACAGGGTCGGCCATAGGGTGAGCACCTCGCTCTGTGCTGGGCTGGCTCCATCCCGGCGCACAGGGAGGATGCCTGTGCCCCAGCCTGGCTCCACATGGCACGGGAGGGGTGAATGCAACACCGGGGAGCACAGGAAAAGAAGCAGGGCTCGATGCCAGCCTGGTGCACCCACTGACCTACCCAATCCCTCCCAAAACAGTGCTCCCCACACACAATACCCCCAAAGCACAGGGTCACATCCTCGATGGGCACAGGCACAGAAACCCCAGGTGCCTGGAAGCCTCCAGGGCACATCACCAGCATCACCTGGGATGGGGACTGGTAGCCTCAGGGTTAGGCACTGCCTCCCCCCAGATGCACCCAGGCGCTTACAAAAACGATGGCTTTATTAGAAACCAGAGAGAGAAAACATTAAAAAAAAAAAACATTTTTTGAGATGAAACATTTGATGTACAAACAAGGAGGAGAGGGTAAATTGGGGCAGGGGGACGGAGGCAGGTAGCTCCCAAGTGACACCGGCACAGGGGGACATTGGTCCCAGAAAAAGCTGCAAAATCCCCTTGAGAGACCCCAGGGCCGGGGCAGTGATCCAGCACCCACCCCAGGCAAGGACCATGGGGCACGGGCTCGGCAGTGCCACCTGAAACACCCCACACCCCCCCCAGTCAGGGAAGGCCATTTCGGTACCAGTTTTGGGGTAGCTTTCAAGCATCCCCAAGCCCCACCAGCCCAGGAAGCTCCCAGAGCCTGGAGGGGGCAAAAAGCCTCCAGCCCCCCCAGGCGAGGTCAATAAAAGCCCTTTCCTATTCCCTGCCTATCCCAAAGGCTTCACAGTTGGGGTAGAGAAGGGTGACAGGGGGGTACACGGCCATTCCCCAGCCCCACTCCCCCCAGGCCGGGGAGTTCCAATGGCTCCCTGGCAAAGGAGGGTGGGGGTACCGAGGGCAGCTCCCCCATCCCCCAGTCCTTGCAGACAGAGGAGAAGAAAGTCCCAGGGATGGGCAGAGCCCACAGGAGGGACGTGGGAGCAGGGGACACTGGGGGCCAGCACAGAAACTTCAGCCCACTAGTGCAGTGAGCGTGTCTGTTCTCTGCCCCACCCGCAGGGCAGGCAGCAGCCCTTCAGCTCCCTGCAGCTGCTGTCCATGGATGGTCTTCCCAACGGAGGGTCTCTGAGCCCCCTTGGAGGGCAGTGTCCGGCCAGGCTGGATGGTCCCACACCAAGGTCCCGGGCACACGTCCCTCGTGGCCCAGCTCTGCCGAGCCCCCGGGTCTCTTGCCTGGTGACAGGGAGCTGCCTCAGGTCCTGGCCGAGGGGACAGGGATAAAAGGGACCACTGCCACCCAGTCAGTCTTGCAAAAGGTGGACAAAGCTGGCTGGGAAGACTCCGGTGCGGGAGCCATCGCCTTCAATGAAGCCAACCTGGGGGTGCAGAGAGAGGGGGTCAGGGGCATGGGAGTCCCATCTCGGGCAGGGGAGAAGCTTTGGAGCAGATACTGCAATTCCCAGGGGGATTTAGAGAGGCGTAGCCATGGTGACATGTCAGCAGGAGCCCTCACCAGCCCTCCTCCATGCACAGATGGGGCAGGGGGCACCCATCCATGCCCCCCGTGAACACCCAGCCTCCTCCAGTACACAACTGGGGGTGGGGAAGGGACCAGGGTTGCGACCCCAGCATCCATCCATGCCACACTGACACTCACCCAGCTCTGCTCGTCCTCCTCCCGCGTCACCACAATCACCTCTCCCTTGGAGAAGGTCAGCTCCCGTGCTTTGTCACCCTTGCAGTCAGCCACCGCCTTCACCCGCTTCTGCCTCCCCTTGGCCTGCAAATGGGTGGGCGAGGGGGTGACAGAACCCCCCAAGGCAGGTGCAGGGATGTGACATCCCCAATCCCTCCATCTGCTACCCCAGGATAAGGGGAGCTGGGATGCTTGGGGATGCAGAGGGTGACCCCTGCATCGCAGCCCCTCTGAGACCGCCCCGAGTCATGGCACCTACCGGAGCAAATCTCCTGGGCATGGGCACGGGGGGCACCTTGCCCTGAGCAGGGTCCTCGGGGCCACTGGGGCTCTGGGGGGACATGGCCGACCCTGCTTTGCCCACCATGCCGCTGATGCGTCGGTACGAGCGGGTGCTCTCTGAGCTGCCAGGGACAGCGAGGACAGCGTCACCCCCTCTCTGCTGGTACCTTCTCCCCTTCCTGCGAGGTTCCCCATGGGACCCAAGGGACCAGGGTCCCACCCATAGCCCCCTGGATGCTGATGGAGAAGGGGCCCAGCACCCATCCTCCCTCAAACGAGCCCAGCCCACCACAATTTCCAAAAAGAGAAAAAAATAGATTTGATAACTTGCAGGGGGTCTTGGTATCACCCCCAAATAATCTGCATCACATTCTCCAGGGACAACCCAGCACCCCCACAGCTGCCCTTGTCCCCTCCTGCATCCCAGGGCCAGCATGAACCCTTGGGGACTCCAGTTCAGGGTGGGGGACCCCTCTGCTCCACACCCCCCAGGGATAATTTGCCCTTCCCCATGCCCAGGTCGGGAGCCAGCAGGGGTTGAAACCAACCTGCCAGCACCATGCAGTGACCCCCCCCAACACCCACTGCACCCCCAGGCTGGGGAGGGGTGTCCCTACCTGAACTTGACAGGGGGGATGTCGGGGGCCATGCCACCCGGCGAGGGCTGCCCGGGCAGGGGGCTCAGCTCTGGCCCCCGCCGGGTGCCACTGCTGTCTGCCTCTGAGCGGGTCTCCCAGTACGCTGCCCGCCGGCTCTCAGTGGGGCTGCGGGTGCTGGGGACTGGGGGGCTGGCGATGCCATCCAGGGCACCGGCACTGCTGGCGGAGGGAAGGCTGCGCAGTGCCGGAGCCTCCGCCAGCCCAGGGAAGTGCGGCTCCGACGCCTGCCGGGGAAGCTCAGGGCGCTCTGGAGGGGGGACACATGATAGGGATGATAAAACTGATGCCTGGCTGAAGGGACAGCCCCACCATGGGTGACCCCCCACCCACACCCCGACTCACCGGTGGGGCTGTGGCTGGGTTTGGGGCGGAAGCCACCCCGCGTGGGGTTTTTGAGGGGCAGCGGTGGGGGGATCTCCTCGCTGTGAGCCCGGCGGGGCACAGGGCGTGAGGGTACCAGGATGCTCTCGTAGGTCTTGTTGGTGATGTCCATCCCCATGCAGCTCCAGCGGGTCTGGGGGCAGGCGGGCGGGGGGCTGGCAGCCAGTGGCGACGTGCCCTTGAAGGAGCGCTGCAGGGGGCTCACCTGGGGGCAGACACCCAGCTCCAGGGCTGCCCTGCTGCCACCAGCACCGCCCCCCCCTCCCAGGGATCTGTATCCGCCCCAGCCCCCTTGCTGGGTACGTGGGGTGTCTTGTCCCCCCCACCATCCGGCGGGTACCTTCTCCTCCAGCTCATCCTCGCTGTCGTAGGGGAACTCCTGGGGGGGCTCCCAGTCGTAGTCGACGTGGATCTGCAGGGAGAGCTTCCCCGCCTGCGCCTGCTCCAGCTGCGGGATGGGGAAGGCCAGAGGGGACTCAGCACAGGGGGGACAGGCCCTGGGAGCCCCCCACCTCCACACCAGCCCCAGGATCTCCCCCATCCCACCTACCAGCTCTTCACACTCGGTGTGCTTGAGTCTCCTCGCCACATCCAAAGCCGTCTCGCCTGCCGCGTTCACTGCCCGAGGGACAAAAGAAGCCAGATCCATGTTACAGCCTCGGCGCTTTGCTCCCACCAGAGAGCCCCAAAACCCCCTGTCCCAACCCCGTACCCGTGGCAAAGGCAGCTTTGCCCTTCAGGAGCAGCTTGAGGCAGTTGGGCTGGTTGTAGAGCGCACCGTAGTGCAAAGCCGTGTTCCCGTCCTGCGTCACCCGGTCCAGCGTCCCCCTGCGCAGGGCCACCAGCAAGAAATTCAAGGCTCGAGAGCACACAAGCATCAGTCCCCCGCACTCGTGTACACTCCTCCCTCGGGGGAGCGGGCAGGGGACACAGCGAGCACCTGGGAACGCACCCGTTCTGGATGATGAAGTCCACCAGAGGAAGGGACGATCTGTCGGCATGGCGCACAGCCATGTGCAGTGCCAACTCACCCGGGTCCTGCCACGAGATGGAGGGGAGAGAAGAGCTGAACCTGAGGACGATCATCTCCCACGAGATGGAGGGGAGAAAAGAGCTGGACCTGAGGATGCTTCATCTCCCCCAAGATGGAGGGGAGGAGAGAGCTGGACCTGAGAATGCTCATCTCCCACGAGATGGAGGGGAAAAGAGAGCCGGACCCAAGGATGCTTCATCTCCCCCAAAATGGAGGGGAGGACAGCGCTGGACCTGAGGATGCTCATCTTCTCAAGGGCACATCTCCACAAAAAGGCCAGGAAAACCCTGAGCATGGGCACCCAGAGGGGGAAAATCCATTTACGCTGCCAGGCAGAGGGAGCAGGGCGGCCGTGGCAGCGCAGGGCTCACCTGGCCTTCGGGGCTGGCCAGGGGCTTGGCCAGATCGTGCCCCTCGGCAAAGACCTGGAGCAGGGCCAAGAGGTCGCGGGCACGAATGGCTTCCCAGAGGCGGTGGGGGTCGTCGCGGCTGCTTTTCTGCACGTAGCGTCGCTCCATGTACTTGGCCACGATGTACTCCTTGCGGGCGGCCCTGCGGGATGGGTGGCGTGGCATCGGTTAGGACGGGCACGGAGACCAAACCCCCCCCACCCCGTCCCTGTCACAGCCAGAGGCATCCTGGGCTCCTGCCTCCTCCTGAAGCCTTGGGATCAGGGGTAACCTCCAAAAAAGGTGCAGATCCCCACCAAAATCCAGGCGACGACACCACAATCCTCCCTGCTCTCAAACCCCAGGCTCTCAGAGCCAACGGGCACCGGCACAGGGACAAGGACAGACCACGCACCGTGCACTCCTCCTAGCCCGCCCCAAGCCCCCTGGCCAGTGGCCGACTCACATATCGCTGCCGGCTGAGGGCTTGGGACAGTCCTGCGTGGGTAGCGTGGCCTCCATGATTTCGTTAAAGCGGGTGTTCCCGACGCTGACAGCCAGCTGCAGCGAGAGAGGGACGGGGAGAGACGAGCCCTCTTGACCAAGCTCACCCTGCCCCAGCCAGATTCCCATCCCAGAGGAAGGGGGAAGGAATCCACTGGATCCACCCAGGACCTTCCCAGAGCAGCATCTCCTGCAGGGATGATGCTCTTTCATGGCAGGGGAAGTCTGTTTTAAAAGGGAGCAAATCCTGGGAGGCTGCGGCATCCCCCCCTTAGCAAGCGGCTTTGCAGAGCCCCCCCGACTTGCCCAGACCACAGCGCTGGGGGCTGCAAACTGCCACTAGGGAAACCGAGACCAGTGTGTGAGCCCTGGAGGAAACTGGCCACAGATGGGATGGAGAAGGAGGGATGCACTCTGCGTCCCAGGAGGTTTGGGAGCCGCAGAGGGTGATTTCCAGTGGCCACAGGATCTTCAGGCTTGGGGAGCAGCTTACCAGCAGCTCGGAGGTGCTGAGGACATCCAGGGTGAGGGACTGGATGCGGGAGTAATGCACGCCCAGCTCCCGATGGATGCCGGAGCACTCGATGCACGTCAGGATACCCAAGTTGGTGGACAGCCAAGTGGGGTCTGCCGGGGCAGCAGCGCGGGGTTCAGCATCACCCCCCAGCCCCGCAAGATGCTGCAATCCCCCCTCCCAGGTACCCGACCCACACCCGGGGAGGGGGACACACCAAGCCCCGACCTACCCGGGGCCCCGCAGTCACAACACTGCTTATTTCCCGGCATGTTCTTCACCTCGCTGATGACCAGCTTGGTGAGCTCCTGCACGCCGCCGTCCGCCCCGCCGCCAGCTGCTGCCCCACCACCGTTGGGCTCCCCCTTGAAGGCGTTGCTCAGGGCTTCGTCCTTGCTGTTCTGCAGCACCGAGACCCACCTGGGCAGGGGGGGGAGCCCCGTCAGGAGGAACGAACAGGAGGATGGGGAAAGCAGAGCAGGATTCGGCACTGCAAGGAGTGGGGATGGGCTGCGGCACTTACACAACACACTCCTGCTCGTCCTCTGCTTGGAAGTGATACGTCCTGTTGTCTGCAGGGATGGGGAGAGGGGGGGAGAAGGTGAGGGGGGAGGATTTGAGGATACCCAGGACAGCAGGAAGGAGCTGAAACTACTCCAAAGGGGCTGCTCTAAACTAAAATTAAGTCATTGCACATCAGTCTTCCAACACCCGAGCCCTGTCGCAACCTCTTTTTGTCTTGAGCTTGCTAGAGCTCCTTGGAGAGGTCGGTCCTTCCTCCGTAAAGGCAGCTGGGGAGATGCCCAGAGCCGGATTAGAAGGGCAAAGGGTGCCCAGGTGCTGTGGCAGGGCTGGCGGAGGGCCAGCCGGCCACTGGATAAACCCACTCGGGATGCTCTCCTCCAAAAAGGGAGTTCCCATCCGCAGCTCGGCCGCCTCTGGGTGAAACACACCCATCCCAGCCATGGTATCCCGCTCCGGGCACTCACGCGTCACCAGGTCGAAGCATTTCTTCTCCTCGGTGTGGGGCCGCACTTGGCAGGTGAGGAGGTTCAGCTTCACGGGGGGACGGTTTATCTGCAGGGTGTGAGGATGGAGGCAGGTTAAAGGACTGGGAAGGGGTGGGACGTGCATCACCAAGCACGTACCTCCAATGGCAATGCCGGTGGGACAACAACCATTCCCAGATGGTCCCTTTTGGGATAAGCAGGTGAGTGGGACCCTCTCCGGCCCTTTGCAGGAGAACAGGGCTCGGGGACATCCCTGAGCCACATCCTCTGTCCCCGCTGCAGTTTGCAGCCTCCACCGCCAGGGGGCAGCCCCCCCCCAACCCCCCAGCCCCTTTGGCCTTGTCTGGAACCTCAATGCCCATCTCGCTGCTCCAGCCAAACCCGCCATCCCCTCCCAGTGACACCTGTCAAACATGGGGGACCCCATTTAGCATGTCCAGTCCCAGCTCGTACTAAATTTTAAGCCAGGTGAATTTGTGACCAGTTTGGGCAAAACTAAACCTGAAATCCAAGACACCAATGCTCAAAGGGTGCCTTCAAGGGTCTGGGCTGCAGACCCTGCTGCTCCTCACCGTGCTGTGGGAGATGGTCAGACAGCCGTACTTCACACCACACTTCCTCTTCTGCCATACTTTGCGGATGCTGAGGAGGAGGAAGAGGAGTGAGGACACGCTGCACATCCCTGATTACCCACATCCATCTGCCTCCCAAAGCACCCACAGCAGCCCTCAGCAGAGGCCTGATGGCTTTCTGGACGTGGGGTTGTGCTTCTTGCAACTCACAGAGCACAAAATGTCCCGCTGAGTGGGCTGGCCATGGGCCATGCTGGCCAACAGCATCACCAATCTGGTAGCCCCAGCTCAGCAAAGCACATAAACACCCACTCGAAACCTGGTGCCCATCACCCAGAGGTCCAGAGAAGGTGAAGACCTTCTCTTTGCAGCTCTGAGGATTTTATTTTTCCCCCTAGATGATCCCTCCAGGATCCTTTCTCCCTCTACACCCAAGAAACAAGGAATTTCTTCCTCTCCCACCAGCCGCACAGCTCACAGCTCTCCACAGTGAACCTGGCACTGGGCGGTTGTTCCTGGAGACCCACATCCAAGGACAATACACCCACACAGCACCAACCGCGGTGCCCAGCCAGGCATGCAGGAGAGCATCACAGGAGGCTACTGGGGGCCTTCACATAAGAAATGGGCTGATGACACCAAACCATCATGGGGGAAGGACCCCTGCACCACCTCCAAACCTCCTCCTTCCTCAGCTGCAGTTGGAGACCCACCAACCCCTGACCACCAACTCTGTGGTCTCCTCCAAGCACTGATGGATGCTCAAGACCAGACGGGACCAATTGCACCTGAAGACCTGTCTAATGGTGACCAAAACCCTCACCCAAACAGTTCTGCTTCTGGATGTCCCAAGTCTGGGGCCTCCCACAAACACAATGTTCTCCCAGCCCACAGAAACACTGGGACGGAGCTGGGAGCTCTCTGGGCAAACACTCATCCTCACCCATCGCTCTTCTTGTACAGAAATCCCGACTTCTCTGTCCCGTACTGCTTGTTCCCCTGGTGCTGGTGGATGCTGTAGCCACTGCCAGAGTTCTTCCTGCTCAGGTTTTCCTGAGCTCACCAGGGAAAAAAAAGCATTTAAAAAGCAAAGTGAGAGGCACAGAAGTGGTTGATGCCCCCAAGTGACCTCACCCTTACATGGGTGCAGCACCCAGCAGAATGCCAAAGACCGCCATCCCCTCCCAGCCTCCGAGCATCTCCCAGGTTTCCTGCTTTGCTCCTATGGATGTCCCCTTTGGTCCCCAGCTCCCCTTTCCCTGCTGCTCCCCATCCTCAAGTTAACCCCGGGGCACTCACCCCTCCTTAGAACCCAGCACCGTCCTGACCCTCCTTCCCGACTCTCCTCTGCCCATCCCGGGATCTCACCTCCTTGCTCTCCAGCTGCAGGATGCTGCGGAGGGAATCACGGGTCTGCGTGAGCTGCTTCACCTCCTCTTCTTGCGCTTGGTGGAGCTGGAAAGGGAGGCAGCTGCCCTCACTGCTGCACTGAATGCAGGCGTTCTCAGGGGCTGGCACGGGGTGGGTGGCATCTCAGGGGACACGTCCGAGCGGTGTTGGATGGCAGGCTGGGGGGACTTACCGTGTGGAGGGACACAGCGAGCTTCTCAATGAAGGGGTAGAGGTTCTGGGCAGCCTTCCAGCCATCTTGGAAGAAACTGGGCATTTATTTAACGTGATTAAGATGCAGATGGGGAGGATAGAGGAAAAATTAAAAAAGAGGGTTTTTTTAGAGAAAACGTGGCAGGAGACCATAGCAACCCCCCTGGGAAGCTGCTCTTGCTTTGTGGTTTCCCTGCTACTGGGACCTGGAGAGACCCCACCAAAGGCCAAGCCCAGCCCACAGTGTCTGGATACCCCAAATATTTGGGGTGTTCGGGATACAGGATTGGCCTCTTGTTCAATCCAAGCTCATTTTGCTGGGGACCGGCCCTGCTGGAGACCAGATCCGGGCAGGGGGGTGTCTGGGTCACAGCCCCAGTCATGGGCATGCTCTCAGCCAACACAACTGTCCCCTCCCTGCCTCAGTTTCCTCACTCGAGAGCTGGAGATGACGACATGACACCCACACACTGCTACCCCAGCTTCACGGAGCAACAGGAAAGGCGAGGGAATGTTAATCCTTGCTCCAAACACCCTCGTTACGAGCCCCATGGCTAACGGCAGAGCCGCTCGGCTGAACTCATCCCTGGAAAGCTATCCAGAAACCAAATCATCGGATATATCCCGAGCCAACCCCCTTCCCCCAGCCCCCACGGACACGTTTACAGCTCCTCAAGCCAACAAAGCACGTTTCAACTCCTTGGATGCAACTGAAGAGCGACAGGCTCTGCCCAGCATCTTCACCAACAGCTTTATGGAGCTGGGATAGGAGCAGATGCCCCCAGACCCTCACAGGACCTCCCAGGTGTGACGACCAACCCCGGGGACGAACCACCTTGACCTTGGCAGCACCTACTTGTGCTGAGCATGGAAAAACTTGATGAGGCTCTGCAGAAAATCTGGTCCCTGCTTCATCTGAGACTCGCTGGCTTTCAGCAGGTACTGGAGGAGGAGAAGGCACCCGGTTAGGTGACAGAGATGAGGACCGGCTGGAAATATCCCAGAGGAAAGAGCAAAAGCCTGCCCAGCCCTTGCCTCCCTTCCCAGCACAGGGAGGAGGGTTAAAATGCTGGCTGGGTTTCAAGAAGTCGAGTCACAACGTTGGATTTGAAGGCAGCTCGCTGGGGACCACCCTCAGAAAACCTGGCTCTGGAAGTCCTCCAAGCCCTGAAAAGTTCAAGGACCGAAGCAGGCCCCCGGGGTTTCCAGCCGAGCATGCTTCTCCCGCTGCTCATTACTTCTGGAGTTAATAAATAACCAAAACTCAAGGCAGCTCACAAAGAAAAAAAAAAAAAGAAATAGCCCAAATGTTTTTTAAGACATGACCCCTTTGCTCCCAAAAAATCAGATTTCAAGCAGCAAGCGCCTGCGGCATATCAGCCCCGGAGGTCTGCAGTCCTCGTGGAGGTGTCCCACAGGATGGGGAATTTCAGCTTTATGTATCAAACCCATCCATCAGCTGCAAGCAGAAAAGAAAAGACCAAGAGCCTTGCTCACCCCAAGCAAAATAAGGGGCGGGAAGAGATTTCCCCCTGCAAGCTCCTCTCCAGGCCGGCACAGCTGCTGGACGACGGTTTTGAGCAGGAGATGAGGGGAGGGGAAGGCAGCCCTGAGCTCCGGGGGCTTTCCATGGTGGAGAAGCACCATGGCAGGATAGAGCCCCCGGGATGGAGTCTCCCAGTGCCCTGGGCACTCTGGGCACCCCTGCCCAGCAAGGGGTCACCTGGGCTGGAGAAGGTTGTTAAATTGTTCCGTGCAAGCTGGAGATGCAAAGCCAACATAGCATCCAACCCAGAGCCCTGGGGTGCCCGGCACCGACTGCACCCCCTAAACAAAGTCCCAGCTGGAAAAGACCACGTGTGCCCAGCTCCCATGGGACTCCCCTGCCCTGCCACACACATCCTGGGGTGACGGTGGCAGGGGAGGGCCCCGGCCAGCACTGGCCGAGACCCATGAGCAAAGGGACGCTCCCAGCACCGCCGGGGTCTGGGCCCACCTGCACCCATCCACCCCACGGCCCCTGGGGGTGCGAGATGGCCCACGATGGGGCGATGCAGTTGCCCCACACATCACCCCTGGGGTGAAGCAGGTATGTGCCCCCACCCCAGGAAGCAGCAAATACCATCCACATAGACAACACACCCACCCGAGCCCTAGCCAGCCCCCTAGAAGAGCTGGCCCCCCCATTTCCAGGCAGGCTCCCCAGGAAAGCAGCAGCTCTTGTGCACGCCGGCACGCACACGCGTGCACATGTGCCCGCTCACACGCAGCCGCTCTTTGCAGGATTGCCGGCAGCGGCCCCTCCCCAGCCGGGCTGCAGCTCCCGCGTTTCCATGTGCTGTTATTTATTTCACAGTGGTGCTATTCAAGGCAGTGACTCATCTGGCCGGGTCCCAGCTCCCCGGCCCCATGCCCAGCCCCAGCTCCAGCCCCACTGCGACAGGCACAGCCTCCTTCCCGCGCCCCTGCCCTTTGCCGGCGAGGCGGCAGGGGGCACAGGGCTGCACCAGGCTCCGACGCTGTTGTCTGGCCCCTGGGGACGTTGGAGACCCCTGGGACAACCCACTGGGGACTTGTCCCCTGCTCTGTGTCACTCTCAAGAGGTTTATGGGGCTGCTGGGGTGTCTGGAGTCGGGACACCCGAGTCCCCTCCTCACTGCGGGGGGGGTCTAACATCAGGTCTCCATCCTTCACCTATTCACGTCTCACCTCCTAAGCACAGACCCCCAGGACCGTCAGGGATCTGGGGCCGCTCGTGAGCCTCCATAACCAAAACCAAGAGCAGTTTTGAGAATAGGGCAAAACGGCAAAGCCAACCTCAGGGATGTTATCCAAAAGGCTTGCTTTTTACCCCAAATGCCAGCCTCTGGTTTTCCAGATGAGGGGTAGGAGCAGGGCTGGGAGGACATGGGTGGAACCCCCGGGCGCCTTGCTGCAGGGTGACCCGTGGGTACCATCCACAGCTGCAACCCACGGGGACCCCAAGTTGGGGATGGGGTGGGGATCCCTGAGCCAGGACCGTGCAGGAGACACAATTTGATGGGGACAGCCAAGGGTCCCACACAGCACCCACGTGGGGCTGCTTTAATGGTGGGGATGGGGACAGGCTCCAATGTCCCCACGCACATTTGAGCAGAGTGGTCCCCTATGTCCCCCCAGGGCCAAACAGTCCCTGTCCCCCCTGGCACAGCCCCTACCTCGCACATGTGAAGCTGGAAGAGCCGCCGCTCCTTCTGCATGTCCTCGGCCACCTCCGCTGTGGACGGCTCAGCCTGGATGACCCCTGCCAAGCGGGTTCGCTCCTTCTCCTTCTCCATCTTCCCCCTGCGGGACAGGACATCAGCAGGCTGGGGACAGCCCTGCCCCAAGGGATGTCCCATGCAGGGGGCTACAGTGGGGATGAGATCAGGAGAAATATCTCCAGCCCCTCTAGCTGGGAGAGGCTGGACTGGAGCCCTCCCGATGGCAAACTGGCATCGACCGGTGCCCGGCTGCAGCCCCGGGACAAAACACCTTTGTGCGGAGCTGGATTAGGCAGATTTTGCCAGAGGCAGCGGGTTCCTTACACTTTGGTCTCATAATCCTTCCAGGCCTTTTCGATCTGCTTCTTGGAGTCCTGCAGCAAAAGGAGAGAGGGGATGGCAGCCATCAGGGAAGGCAAAAGACCTGCTGGCACTGAAGCAGCATCCCACGGCCGAGGGCTTTGCTTTGCATTGCTGCACCCTGCCCTGCTCCTCAGGGACAAGGGATGTCCCCACCAGGTCTTCACCCCCTGCTTGAGTCCCTTCCAGCCCTCGCTGCTGCCTTCCAGCCTCGGGGATTTGCTCCTTCCTTCTCCTGGCCGTGGGCACAAGCTGAGCCCCTAACAGGGGTCTTGCTGCAATATGTCCCCAAATGGGTGACCTGCAGCCTCAGAGCCTTGGGGACAGTGCTGGAGGGGACTCACCAGGCGGCCATCCTTTAGCTGCCCCTTCAACAGGCTGTCCAGGGGGAAGGAGACGATGTTATTCAGGTTCTGCACCTGCAAAGGGTACAGACAGGGTTACCCCATGGGTGTCCCCACCTCAGGGCAGGTCAAGGAGCCGGAGCCCCAGGTCCTTCCCAGCATTGGGGGTGCACACCACCACCCCCCGGCTCCATCGCTGCCCCATGAAGGGTTAAAGAGGCTGAAACTGGGGCCGGATCCAGGCACGGGGCAGGCTGGGGCTTGTTGGAGCTGGCTGCAAGATGTCTGACGCAGGGCCCTTCCCACAAACCACATCAGCACCGTGGCTGCCAAAACCAAAGCTGTTCCTCCCCATCGCCACCCCATCCCTGTCCCCGTCCCCCCATGGCACAGCACCCTGCGATGCTACCAGCCCCTCCATGGCCTCGTGATGCAACGAGCACCCCCCCCGCCCCAATGTCAAAAGGGCTTCCCAAAACATCCCCCTTTCCTGGGGTTTGGGGACAGCAATGCAGCCACCGCCATCCCACCAGCACCATGCTGGGGTCTGCAGTGGAGACAGACGAGCCCGCTCCAGTCCTGGCATCCCTCCGTGCACCCCACAGGGCAGCACCCCATTTTAGTGCTATGAGAGCAGCTCCAGCACCCACGCGGGACCTCCCCGCTGCACCCAGATTTCTTTTAAAGGCTCCCAAGGGGTTTGGTCCCCAGCAGCATGCGGGGAGAAACCCAGCTCCAAGGCACAGGACCAGCCCTGAACAAGGGGGGACGGGGCACCCCATTTGAGAGCTCCAGGGGGATGGGGGGACCCCAATTCCAAGAGCTCCAGGGGGACTCCAGGAGGAGAAACCTGGCTTTTCGGATCTGGTCAAGGGTTCTGGCACATAATCCAGGGAGAACACAGCAGCGGCAGTGGCTGTTCCCACGCCAGCAGCACGTGGGGCGGGAGGTGGGGGGCCAGTGCTGCCCTTGCCCAGGAACCGGTCCGACTCCCCCACCGGGACGGTTCCCAAAGAGTCCCCCAGAGCGCAGGGGTCCGGCTGGGCTGGGACAGCTGGGATGGGGAAGGGGAGGAGCGGGGAGGCCCAGACTGGGGTAACTGGGAGAGGAAGACACCGAAATCTGAAATTCTTGTTGGGGGAAGGGCAGCAGAAATAAATCTCCTCCTTAAGCAGAGCCAGTGGCCAAAAACACCCCTTGGGGGGGATTTGAAAGGGACAGGAGAGGGGGGGCCAGCACCATGGGACACCCCCCCCAGGGCTTCGCTGCTGGGCGTGCACAGACTCAGCTTCCTCCAGGAACTGACTTCTCCACCAGAGCCATTCCCATAGTTGGGAAGGCGCTGCCGGCTCGGCTCGCAGCCGCCTCTGCCTGCCTGCCTGCTTGCTTGCCTGCCCGCTTCCCGCGCAGCCGCGGCTCCCCAAGGCCCCACTGCGCAGCTCGGTGTGGCTTTGATTTACTTCTTGGCAAGCGAGATCAGAGATCCAATTGATGTGAGAAAAAAATAGAAAGAAAGAAAGGGAAAAAAGAAAATAGCAGCCCCCACCACCCATCGAATCCCAGCGTCGATGTCCCCGGCAGAGCTTGGCAATGAGCTGTAAATCCAGCAATGAGGGTATCAGATGGTCCTGGAGCACTGGGAGCATGTCCCTGAGCCTGGGATGGGAGCTGGGGATTGCTGCCCATGGTGGAGGGCAGCTAAACTGGGAGGAGGCGGGCTGCACTAAGTGTTTTTTCCAAATCCGGATGGATCCTGGAGATTTTCCCTGTCTTGACAATAGGTGGATGCAGAGAACAGCCTGAGGTTGCACCAGAGACACCGTGAACCCCACCAGGTGGTTAAAGCCTCCCCCCGATCTCAGCATCGTGCCAGAGGAATGCGGGGCAGCTCACCAGGTTCTTGAAGAGCGCGGTGACCTCGCGGGTGAAGACGGCCAGGTTGAGGAAGCCAGTGGAGAGCTCGTGGTTGTTCTGGGAGAGGTGGTTGTTGCCAAAGTTCTCCAGGGCTTCACTGTACTGCTCCTCGTTCTCCACGTGGGCTGCACAGGGAGACACTGGTGAGGGACATGGGGTGGCTCTGCAGCACCCCGCCCCTGGAGACAGTCACATCATGAGGTCCCACCAGCACCCATCTCCCCATCCCTCCATAGCAAAGCTGGGCTGATCCTGCTGCAGGACAGTAGTGGTGTGTCCTAAACAACCTCCCTAAGGTTCTCAATTTCTCTTTCTGCATCTTTTTAAGACAGTTTTTGGCACCCTATCATGTTGCCAGGCTGGCTGGCTGCAAGCACCCACGTGCCCCGAGACTGGCCAGCACCCATGGCCACCCCACTGTCCAGCTGCATCACGCTATGGACAGACATGGCCAGCATTGGTGGAGGATGGGACCGTCACAGAGCCCACCAGGCCAGTGGCCCGAGGATGCCCATCAGCTCTCAAAGCACAACTCACTGAGCCCAGAGACGTGAATGGCTTTCACATATTTTCTGATCCTCTGGAGTATGGCTTGGTCGCCATCCAGGCTCTGCAAAAGCGAAGAAAGAAAACAAACGGAGCTCGTTAGCCCTGCCAAGCGCGGCCGCCGCTCCCCCAGCCCAGCTGGCCCTTGGAAAGGCGGCCACTCTGCCATGCAGATGTGCGGGGCAGTGGCCAAGCTCCTGGGGCTGGGAGAGGAGCCGGAGGCATCCCAGGGACACCGGAGCCTCAGTGTCCAGCTGGTCCCCTGCCAGGCCTGTGGTCCCCAAGGCTTTGGCTGCCAGGCAGGGTTTTGGCTGCCCCAGAGAGGCTGGGTTCGAGCAAGATGGTAGCAGCGGGTGAGAGGCTCGGCCAGCATGCCCAGCATCTCTTTGGATCCCAGCAGCTTCCAGCAACGATGTAAAATGCATCCCTGGCTCTCACAGGGGCTGTTTCAACCAAGGAGGGGATGAAGCATCATGTAGCACAAATACACCAACCCATCCCCGCCACCCCAGCACACATCCCCACGGCTCAGGGCCAGGCATGGCGGGAGAGACCTCCGAGGGCGCACAGCTCCCCAAAGGGGTCAACTGGCAGAGCCAAAAACGGGACCCATCTCCCTCCAATGCCCGACAGGGACCTAAATCACATAAATCCCACAAGCGGGGATGTGGCTTTCCACAACCCCCCCAGATCATGCAGGGTCTTGGCCGTGGCCCCCCGCACCGTGAACCTCCCCCCAGCCCCTGCCAGCCGCATCCTGCACTTTCTTGGAGTGCTCCCCATCCCCAGCCTGATCCCCCACCCCCTCCCACCTTGCTCCATCGCTCCTGTACCCAGGCAGCTCCCATTTGCCCCCACCAAGCACCAGGGCAAACTCAACCCCAATGCCAACCCAACGCCAACCTGCCCGCGGCACTGCCCACAGAGCATCGTAGCCGAACACGCGCCAGCCCCAGCCATCAGGAAAGGGTTAAGGGCAGCTTGGCTGCAGGTACCAGAGGCATGATAACAGGCTGGAAATATTTAGAGGGCGTGAACGGCAAGAAGGGCGAGGGATGAAACCGCGGAGGAATTACAATAAAGAGGCTCGCTCTCTTGCTTGAGCTCTTGCCGAAGATTTTCGGGCTGATGTCAAGGCCGATTTCCTGACAGCAGGGTCAGCCTGGCTTCAGCGCTGCTCTCCGAGGCCCTCCTCCTTGGATGGGATGCTGCGGACGAGCTTTGGCTGGGATGAGCCGGCTGGGAGGGGACCAGGGCAGAGGTGAGAGCCAAACCCCCTGCCCAGCGGGGTCTTGCAATGCATCTACAACAGGGAGGATGTTGGGGTGCCCCAAAGCCCCCCATGCTCCCAATCTGCACCAAATCTGGGTGCCCTAGGCTCTCTGGAGCAGTGGACTGGGGTAGAAGCATCCCGTGCCTCGGGGGGATGCCAGGGCTGGACACCTGGACTCTCCAGGCTTGCAAACCTGGCATAGCCTCAGGAAGGGGAAACTGAGGCAGCATGAGATGCTCTGCATGCATCACCGTGCAAGTGGGGGAAGAAGCTGCTCCAAGTGTCCAGGATGGGGCAGCCCATCCTGGTGCCAGCTCACAGCCACAGGAGGCTGAACACAGGGATCAGGGACAATATGGGGACAGTCACGGGGGCTTTCAGGAAGGGGTCTGTGAGCTGACCGGCGGGGATGGGGCAGGCAGAGCTAAGCACCAGGGTGTTAAATGCAGAGGAAATCACTGCACCGTGCTGCCCCAGCTGCAGGCATCGCTGATATCCCCGATGTACCAGGCTGACTACCAGGGACATGAGCCTTGGCTGCATGGGGACAGCCCTCCGGAGCCGGGGGCAGCGATGCCTGGAGCCCCCCACAGCACCCGCCACCCCCCAGTCCAGCTCGGGATCGAGGGCTCCCGGTCGGGAGGACATCAGCACAGCAGGGATGGGAGCAGGAACGATTCCCTGTGGAGGGAGGGACAGATCTGCACCTGCACCGCAGCCACCCGGGCTCGCAGCCTGGGGACCCTGAGCAGCCACTGCCACCCCCCGCGCAGCCCCAGCAGGATGCTCAATGGGGGCCATTCTTCTGCTTCCCCCCCTCCACTGCCACCGGTTCGTGCCGCCTGGTGAAGGAGCCACCACGGGTGCCAGGGGCCGGGGTGGTGGCAGCGCTGCCAGGCTGGGAGCAGGATGCGGCACTCCCTGGGTGCAAAGGGCAGCGCGTGCGCAGGGACACGGTATTATTTACATGGTGATGGGGTCAGCTGGGAGCCCAGCTGCCAGCTCTGCCACTGAACATGCCGGCGGCCTCTACCACGTCACCCTGCCCCAGCCTGGAGGTGCCCAGTCCGTGTGACATGTACGCACCACCCAGCCCCAACCACCAAGGGCTGGATCCGACCCTTCCAGCCCACTCGAGAGACCTGGGGTTCTGCCTCTGCAGCAGCCCCAAGGACCCCGGCGTCACACGAGCCCCCTGGGAAGGGAAAGCCCTCTTTAATCCCAGGAGGGAAACTGAGGCACAGAGCAGCTCCAGCCAACACCAGTATGTTTCACCAGCCTCTGGCCCTTGCTCCACTCACTGGTGTCAGTCCTGTCACCCTGATTTGGGCCCAGCTCCGAGATGGGCACATGCAGTCATGCCTCAAAGGTGGCAGTGCCCTGTCTTGGGGACCTGGTGGGACACGGTCACTCCTTCTCACCCAGCAACCGCTGGAGCAAGACCGGGAACCCTCGCTCCCTCCCGCTCACCAAGCCACCACCTGGGATCTGGGGTGGTGATGGGGAAGACCAAGGCTCAGTTTGGTCGCAGAGAGTCTCTCCTGGTCCCCAGCCCCCCCAAAAGTGCCGCTGTTTATTTCCCTCATCTGATGCTATTGCCCCATCAGGGCTCGGAGTGGTGGGGGGCTGGGGCTTGTTTGGGTGGATTTCCCTGTTCTCCTCGCGCTGGAGCATGGGGATGCTGAAGGCCTGGCAGCAGTTCGGCCCCCACAAGGGTTCTCCGCAGCCTCTGGTGGGATGGGGGGGCTCAGCCCCATGCCCCGCCATGTCCTGCACAACATGCGTGACAGCTCTCAGCCACGCTCACTGGAGCTTTACTAAGCAAGCCCCGCAGAGACCCCCACCATTCCGGAGGGACGTCTCTCCCCCCATCCCCGTTCCCCTTAACCGCAGCCTCTCCTGAGCAGCCAAACAAAATTCCTGCTGCTTCCTCCTGGCTGGAACTGCCTGCCCCTTCCCGGCTGAGGGGAAGATCCATGGCAGCGGCCAACACTTGCTGGTGGGGACCGGGATGCTCCAACGGTGTGTCCCCAGATTTCCAGCTTGGGGACGCTCATCCCACTGCCCCCAGGGATCCCAGCAGCTCTGGCACCTGGGGCCCCACACTCGCCGCCAGCCCTGGCTCTCCTTCAAAGCCATTCCTTCGCTAAAAGGAGTTGGCAAAAACCACGGGACCAGCTGGAAACCGCCTTTATTCCAGGCGGGAGAAGGGGGACGAAGGCACCCCGCCACCTCCGTCCTTCCCGCAAACGCTGCTGGGGATTTTGGGGGGAGGCTAAAAGTACTCCCCTGGCTTTAATAGCAGGGGGACACCCCACCCAGGGATACCACATCACATCAGGGCTGGCTCCAGCGTAGGAATTTGATAGTGGCCGGAGCTGTGGGGCTGATGTTCTGCCTGGCCCTGGGGGGAGACCCTGGTGCCGGGGGACACCTGGACCCAGAGACAAAAACTTTTAAAAGAAACTTTAAAGGAAAATTTTTCCCATTTCTGCAGGCCTTGGCCCCAAAAAAGTGTCTGCTGGGGCTGCTTGGAGGATGCAAACGGCCCCCCTGGCCAGAGGGTCCCAAAGCACCCACTTAGGGTGACTGCCAGCACAAGCCAGGCCGTGCCGGCCTCCTCCCAGGGGTCCTGGGGTGAGGGAGGGGGGGACCCCAAAAAATAGAAGCCCAAGGAAGGGAGGTGCCCCCCCCCGGGGTGGACACCGGGTGCTGGACCAGCACCTATGGGTGCCAGGAGCTGCCCCAGCGCGGGGTGCGGGGGGTGTTCCCAGGCGGGGAGCGCAGCCCGACGCCCCCCC